>JAZHYW010017419.1:0-20894 GCA_037355805.1 Ixodes ricinus
CGTTCTATATTCTTCGCCTTCGCGACGAATATTCAGCTCTCAGGAGGCCCAGGAGTGGCTGGTGGTCGGTAACCAAGGTAAACTCTCGACCTAGGAGATAATCCCGAAACTTTGTCACGCCAAACACAAGTGCGAGGGCCTCTCGCTCAAGCTGAGAATAGTTCCGTTCTGCTTGTGTTAAGGTCCTAGAGCGGAACCCGATGGGCTTGTGAACGTTGCCCGAGGTGTGAAACAGGACTGCTCCCACGCCATACGGCGATGCGTCGCATTCTAGCTTTAGCTCCTTAGACGGGTCGAAATGCACAAGAACCTTGGCTTCCTTAAGGCATTGCTTGGCCCTGTTGAAAGCGATTTCCTGTGGTTGTTTCCACTGCCATCGTGAATTTTTCTCCAATAGTCGATAAAGCGGAGCGAGGAGGGTTGACATGCTTGGCAGAAACTTAGCATAAAACGTCAACATTCCCAGGAACGAACGGAGCTCACTTATGTTACGTGGGCTGGGTGCCTGTGTGATTGCGTCCACGTTTTTCTCAGTCGGGTGAAGGCCTTGCTTGTCAATGCGATGACCGAGATAAGTGACGGCCGGTTGACGAAAAGTGCACTTGTCATACCTCAGTTTAACGCCGTGTTCGCGAAACCGCTCCAGCACGCTTTTCAGTCGCTCCCCGTTATCGTCCTTTTTTTCGGACACGAGCACGTCGTCAAGATAGGCTTGCACACCTGGCAGGCCCGCAAGTACCACGTCCATTTTTCTTTGAAAAATTGCCGGGGCAGAGGCAATGCCAAACGGAAGCCTATTATAGCAAAACAAGCCCCTGTGAGTGTTGATAACACAAAGCTTCCGCGCGGCTTCATCCAATGGCACCTGATTATACGCGTCTCGTAAGTCCAAGGTGCTGAACTTTTCGCCACCATTTAAGCGTGCAAAAATATCCTCAATAACAGGCAGCGGATATTGTTCAACTGCGCAGGCGGGGTTCAATGTGGCTTTGAAATCACCGCAAATCCGTACATTGCCGTCTTTCTTAAGTACTGGGACTATGGGGGTTGCCCATTCCGAGTGTTTTACCGGTGATAGCACACCGAGAGATACTAGCCGGTCAAGCTCTAACGACACCTTATCGCGAAGCGCATAAGGGATGGGTCTCGCCTTACAGAACTTGGGGGAAACTCCGTCCTTCAGTTGCAGGCTGGCGGGAGGTCCCTTGATTACGCCCAGCTCCGTGGAGAAGACATCCTGGTATTCACTGAAGAGGTTGTTGACTGATGAGCTGCCTTTTGGGTTTGGCGCTGCAGAGTCGTGTCCGGCCCACTGCAGAATCGACATCCCGGCATCCTTCAGCTTGGCAAGCAGGTCCCGGCCGCATAGGCTTGGTCCCGAACAGTCCAGTACAGTCAGGGAGCAATCGACGTCCACGCCTTTGTAGCACACACGGAGTTGAAGCTCACCCAACACGGGAATACGACCTGTGTAGCATGACAGCTTAACACGTGACGGCTTCAAGCACGGCCACACCTTGCGATGTTTCTCAAAAATTTGCCGTGATATGACGCAAACAGGAGATCCGGTGTCGACTTCCATTGGTAGTTCTACTCCCCCCACGTTAACGTGCGGCGAATCGGCGGTTCGAGAAAGTTCTTTCTTTCTGAAACCAAAGTCCAGATGTGCGTTTCATCACTGCCTTCCGCGTCTGACGTAGCTTCAGTAACAGCCAAGGTCGTTGCGTGAGCCGCCTTAGTCACTTGGCTTTTGCGGGCAGCAGCGTTCCGACATTTCTTTGCCAAGTGACCATGCCGTCCACAACGGTAACAACGAGACTTGGCCCAGCCACAGCTGTTGTCATCATGCTTTGTGCTCCCGCATCTGCCGCACTCTCGCGGGGCATCGCGCTTCACGTTATCTTGTGCTGAAGAATGACGACGCGCTTGCACTTGCAGTAGTGCCGCTGGCTCCGAAGATATTTTTTGGCGTCGTTTTCGGCTGTTTCCGCCGAAACTGCTAATGCTTCGGCTTCCTCTAGTGTTAGTCCTCTTTTTGCAAGCAGTTGCTTTTGTAAGGTACTTGAGCGCACTCCGCAAACGATTCTGTCCCTGAGCATGCGGTCCAACATGCTGCCAAAGTTGCAGTTGTCTGCTATCCGGCGTATTTCAACCAGAAATGCATGAACAGACTCGCCTTCCATTTGACAACGGTTGAAGAACTTGTAACTTTCCGTTATTTCGTGCCGCTTGGGGTCGTAGTACTCATTCAGGGCTTGTACAACTTGTTCATAAGTCAAAGAATTAGGCGTGCGGGGGGCTACTCTTCCTGCTAGTACTTGTACAGTCTTCGTGCTCAGTGCCGCCACTAGCAGCGCTCTTTTTTTGGCAGAGTCTGTGACGGTGTTAGCCTCAAAGTAGGCTTCGACCTTAATGAGATAAGGTTTCCACTTATCTTTGTCTTCGTCGAATTCAGGTAGCTGCTGGTGGGCCATAGCTGTCCTCGGCACGCTGCTGAGCTGTATGGCTGCCTTCGGGGCTTTCTTGTCCGCTTGGGCGAGGTCCGGACTCGTCGCCACTGCTGCGTCGCATAAGCCACCGCGTGCGGCGTGAGCAAACCAGACGAACAGCCGGTGGCAGCGTATCAACGTCTTTATTCGGTTGCGTCTGCAATATATAGTTTTCTGAGCGGGAGGAGGATACGGAAAGGGTGAGGCAAAAGGGGGAGGAGGAACGACGGGGTACCGACTATCTCTTGTGTCGGCGAACGGAATAAAAGAAGTCAGCATGCGCGGGAATGACAATGCAGAAATAAAAAGCTAGTGACAATACAACAAGAAGAGCAGAGCGTCGCGAGCGTCGAAGTCGGCGTAACAGCAGAGTCGAACGATGGGGCGAGACTGACTCCGGCTTGCCACGCGAGGCCCCGTTTGTACACGCGTGGACTTCTGGAACAATCGGCCTAGAAGATTCGGCGCGTAGATCATTCTAACCTAGAACAAGCAACACGGTTCTCGAAATTACCAGAAATTTAAATTGAAAGAATAAATAAAAGACGCGGCGCTCCCAGGAATCGAACCCTGGGCTACCGCACGAAGTCACGTGCGGTAACCACTCGGCCACGCACGCGCTCGCTCACCGACGCGCTTGGCAATATCACGCCGCATGACCTCGCGCGGGAATTTCAAACAACCCTCAACTCTCACGTGGGACGTGACACGTGACGTCATGATGACGTCATACGCGTGACGTCGCGTGCGACTTCACACTTGACGTCACACGTGACGCTACCAACTAGGCCACACAACATGCTTGGACGGCTTGGGAACGAGCGCGGGTTTATTCAGAAGGCTTTGCGAACGGGGCCCGATAACGCTATCGCGTTCCGCTCTTAAAGGCGCCCTCCAAGTTTTTTCCATAATTTTTGCAGCAGTGGAAAAAAAACTGTAGTGCATTAATGTATAGCTTTTTCCCCCCTAGAAGTTCCTTATACAGATGTGGCAATTCTTGAGGAGGAGGAGAAAAGCTTTATTAGATGTAAAAAGAATCTAGGGCCTTGTAAAAAGGAGCGCTTGCTCCCCTGTGGCCTTTGGTGGTGCACCTGGTTCGAGCTGGGCTAAGCACTCCCGGAGAGAGAGGGAGGGTGTGGGATGTGAGGAGAGGAGAGGGCGGTGTTGTAGGCGTTAAGAACGTGTTCTGCCTGCTTTGATCTGCGGACAGTTGTGATATTGAGCGGTGGCTGTGCGGGGTACGCGTGTTAGTAATCTGGGCTCTGGTGTGGCGGCTGTGTTTGGCTTGGGCGTTGACCACCAGTGTCGAGGTTGCTGCTGTTGTGGGACTACGCTAATTTTGATCAGTCTGATGCGTTTAAGGCTGTCCCCTTTGGTCAATTGTTGATACGTTTGCCTCTTCATTGAGCGGTTAAAGTAGTTTGTCTTAGGCTTTCATTCGGTGTGACTATAGAGGGAAAGTATCGGTGTTATTCTCCTGGTTACCTAAGTTGTTTCGTTCAGTCAGCACATCTGGTCAGGTTTGATCTGGTAGTGCAGTTGTCTGCTCAGTGAATGTACATCAAGCATATAACATTACTGTGCTTTTGGAAGGAGGTGCCGGCATCGGAGCATGACTCGGTCATGCAGGAATAACCTGGGTACGGTACTGCCTTCAATTATGATGACGATGACAGCTCTTGTCCGGCCCACCATTCGGACGGCCAGTATGGTAGGTTCGAAAGTGGCTAAGTGTTTTACGAACTGTTCGGAGGACGTGCCGGGGTCCACTCCGTGTGTGACACCCCTGCATAGGTTTGCCCGTTCTGTGATGTCCACCTTGACAGTCTGCACGGTTTGTCCAAGTGAAAGGTAAGACATGGTCACGCATTTTTTCCGCCGACGCTGAACTTGGGTTTTCGATCAGAATTATATTGTTTGATTGCCAATGTGCAGCGAGGTTTCTCGGGTTTTGTGTGGTGTGCGGAGCGATATGAGCCCTACGGCGAGCGCGATGGGATGTTGCTTGTATTGAAGACGGCTCAGGCAACTCGTAGGTCGGTTTACGATTCTGCTGAGCTCCTTAGAGGGAATGTTGTTGGTACGGTTATTCTTTCTATATTGAACGAATATCCAGCAGACGTCTTTGGCAGCGTTCTCATTTTGGTGGGTGTCTTGTGTCATATTTCCACGCGCCCCTCCGAGAAAGTTTCTACCCCATTTTCTCACAAATGACAATAGTGGGGTAGAAACCGAGAAACAGCTAGGAGGAAACTAGAGCGCCCAGGGACGTCTGAACACCGCGCTCCGGTTGGAACGATTAGGATGGACTCAAACCCAGCTGATTTTGTCTCAGCTGCACCATTCAAATGTGTTCAAACGTGAACGCCAAACGCCGGACGGACGCCACTTTCCTCGCTTTAACGCATCGGATGAGTGCATTGGAGACGAAGGCAGCCACCTTTGTGTCTACCCACTAATCATTCCAACCAGAACTCGGTGTCCTGACATCCCACGCTCTCGTCACCCCCTCTTTCTCAATTTATGCCCGCATTGGCTTACGGAGGTGAGGAAGAATGGAGAGGGGGGGGGGGGCATGCCCGTTATTTGAAATGAAGCTGCCTCCGACGGCGTAAGGCCGCCGTCGTCGGGAGAGGTGAGGAGTCCTAGGATTGTGGTTAGCCTCGTGGTAAGGCTTAGTTAGCTACTGCACTCTTAGGAAAGAAAGGTATGTTCTTGCACCCCTTGTTCTATATAAGACAGCTCAAAATTTCAGTTCGACGTTCAGCGCTCTGACGTCGAACCGACGGTACCATCTTTCATGCGTGGCTTGATAGCCAAGTAATACAACTTATTAAAATAGCTAAGGTACGTGTTACTGAATTTAAAAAAAAAAATCAAGGTTTTTCTTGACCCTACTGCAAAACCTCAGTGTTTTTTTTCTGTAGTCTTTGATACGTACTCTAGCTGTTCAATATATTTTATCGCGCCATTATCAATCCCCTCGCAAAACGTCGGGCCGTCTATTCGACGTCAGTGGGCTGTACGTTTAATAAAAGTTTTGGGATTAACTATATGGGACAAAAGGGTCTAAGACGACACCATATTTTTAGAGAGTGCCTGGGGGTGGTTGGCCGAAAAGTGACCAAAAGTTCTAGAAGATGAACACACGGAAAACAGGGTATCCGGTGAAGCCGTGAGTGAAGCTCTATTCGATGACGAGGTTGTCGGTCTTTCAGTGCCAAGCGAAACTTTTAAAATTGTGTACTATGTTGGAACTCGATTTGGAAGTGTCTTGGATAGGCCTTTGGCTCTTATTATTTAAGCAGCGCCGCTAACGAACACTGGAGCATATCTTATGTCGCGTTTGATTGCGTCGTATTAAGCTCCCTTGCGTTTCTTACGAAAGCCATAAAAGAAAAAAAAACAGCTGCAAAGAACGCGTTTCAGTGTTTCCATAAAACGCTGAGACCACAAGCTGTATATTTTAGGCTCTTTGTTGGCGCGAATAGGTAGGCGCTGACATACGGTTTGTTCGAACGCTACTCGAGCCTCATCAGACGCTACAGCGCCCCCCTGTATGATCGCGTCTTGCAGGTCCGAAAGCCAGCATTACATGGTCACGTCTTGAAGACGCGCTCGCGACTCCCGGCCATAAGAAACAGGCCTATAAGTTGACGCCGCCTGGCAGTCTTATTCTTGGCTTTTTTGGTATAGAAGATTTTTTTATAGGCAAACAGTTGTATCTAGCTCTTTGGATTCTTGTGACTCTAGCGCGCTGAGGGCTGCCTCTAGGTACGCGGGAGGGGACTACTTAGGTGCGTCCCAGGCGCCGGAGTCCGGTAGTCTTCAGAGACAAACATTACTCAATTTCATGAAATGGACATGCTGTTCAAAATGTGAACCCTCGAACCAAAAGAAACGCACACACAAACACAAACAAACGGACATAATTCAACAGAAGGAACGGATAATCGCCATATTTATAACCATTACTTACATTGGGTCGGCTGCGCTACAACTTTACTTACAATTATTTAAAAAAACTTTTCTCAGGCTCACTGGCATATACAAAATTACATATTAGTAATACGTAAACTTTAACTTACAAAAATAGACGTAGAAAGTACCGAACAATTGATAACAGCTAACAACTTTTCTTTAGTACAGTTTTTACTTAAGCCTGTAACAAAATTACACCCTGCTTTTCTCATACACAAAATTATAGCGCAAAAGACTAGCACAGGAAGAAACAATGAAACATGACAGAGCGATATTCTTCCGGTCCTATTCTTTTGCGCTATAATTTTGATACTGAAATGACCAACTAGCCCAACAGTGAATTAATTTTTTTTCATACATCTGAGTAATTATCATAGTTTTATCGTTCATCGATGTAAGTGAGGTAACAACCGCCTGTCTTTAAAATGGCTAAGAAGGGCAGACGGAAAAGTACATACAGTAGAACGACTTGTTGCGTGACCTTGTTTGTGTGCTCCAGAAGGTCGGGGTGTATTTCACCAAGAATCAAATTTCTGGTATGATTACAGACGCCGCCTTTTTATGCACGTAGTCTGCAAAACACAAAAACAAAAATTGTTCTCAAAACAAACATAACTTTCTCTCTCTCTCACACACACATACACATATAAAAAAAAGAATTATCTGTTTCTCTCTAGCTTATTTTCTGGACACGCAGGCTATTTTATATTATGATTATTAACTCGAATAAAAAGAATGGGCATGGTAGCTCTGACACTATCTTAACCACGCTTGTGGTAATCTGATGACCTCTAATAGCTAACCATGCGAATGTCACGTGTAGGGGACAATTGTGGTAAGAATTATCTCGTGCGGAAGCCAACCACGATGCCTGACTTTGAATGGGGCACCCGTGCCTCAAGGAAAGGGTGGCTGAGCCAAGCCCGCGTTACGTTTGGACTCTTCGTGGTCCCACATTGTAGCAATGCGAAATTTCGGCCCCCCGTTGCAGTAGACGAGAATTATTTCTTTACAAATAAACTAATGGAGAATTCCACTGGCGTTTTGGAGCGCGCCGGGATCAGTTGACCAGATCCGGAATGGAGCACACGATCCAAACGAGGTCAGGCCGCCTACGGATCTCAAGTCGGACATGACCACTGCTCCGGGATCGGCGGATGCCTTCTCGTCATTCAACTGCCCGGGAATCCCCTTTCCGCGGTCGTTTTGAAGACGTTTTCACAATCGCGGCGCTAATACGTGTTCGACGCACGAGCGGCAGGAATGGCTCAGGAGCTTGTAGCAAAGATTGCCGGAATGCCTGTAGCGCGGCAAAACCTTCTCTTCTCCTTCCTGGAAAACGAACTGGCTGTCAAGCCAAGGGGTAAGCAAAGCGGCCATTACGAAATCTTCAGAGGCGAGATGGGCGAGATCAGGCGAGATGCCCCGCGAGAAAGGAAGTCACGTGTGTGCGCCAAAGGATGGCCCGGCTGGCTTCCGGTTGAATCCGTCGAAATCGTCGGAGCGACTTTTCTCGGATCCAGATCGAGATCTGGAGCGGGAGCTCATCCAAACGGCCAGTGGAACACGTTCGTCTTGATCCCGATCGCCCAGTGAAATAGAGCTTGCTCCAGAAAAGTCGATCCCGGCGCGTTCCAAAACGACCAGCGGAATTCACCATAAAAAAGGTTAAAAGCAATAATTGCTTCCATTTTATCTTACTTTTTCGCGCTATTAAAACTAGATCTGCTGCCAATCGGTAGAGTATCATAAGGCTGGACGAAATTTCGATTAAATAGGGTATACTCTTTTGCAATATGCCAATGTGTTCGTCGTATAACTCTCTGCTATTGGAAAACAATAAATGTTGTCCTACTCCTATACTCCACCTTAATTTCTAAGCGTGAGATATAATTTGTAGTTACCACCGCCTATATTAGACACGAACTTTACATGTCTTTACTTTCTCTTTTTAGTGTGTTCGGATTTACTTGTTCACCCGCAGTTTTATACAAATTCCTACTGGGGTTACGTATTAGCTCTTCAGTGTTTAGTTATAGGGCGCCACGTGCTGAGGGGCTTAGAGTGATCAACCGGATGTTCACAAGTGCCTCCCCCAACTGGTTGCCGCCTATTGTGTATGTAAATTTGACTACTCGTCATGTGATCTCACGAAACCGGTGGCGTTACTGGTAAAATAGCTGCGCTAAGAGCCTGTTGATGCGATTGGGCTAGGTTCGCGAGAGCCGTGATGTGCAGCTGCTTGCCGACGATTTCGGAATTTTTTGTGCTCTCTAACGCAGGTGCAACGTGAAAATCTGATGGAACGAGGCTTTATACGCTTTTTGCACAAAATTGCTCTGGATATTAGCACCTTTGAGACAGTATCACTCGTATCGACGTAGCGGTGTTCGGATTACCAGATGTTTGCAAGGATGGATATAACTTTTAGCATGAACTTTTCGCATTCTTCTAGCTTTGCTTGAATGTTGGTATAATTGAGAATCGAAGCGAAAGGTATGCGCAGCCTATAAGGCCTAGGAGAATTTGTTTTATCCCTAAGTTACCACACAATCACAGAAACGTTATGCGAGTAAGTTCTCGCGATCTTTCCCTTTTGTGCTAAAGAACGATTTTATGATAAAAATTTTCAGCACAAAAAATTTCGTATTGTCACAGCTTTGTTTGAACGTTCGAATGTCCGAGCATCGAATCGAACGGTGTGCGTCGCGTGTAGGGCCTAGGAAAGTGCATTAGGCACTACGTCACCGCATAATTACAGCAACTTTTAGCAAGGAAGCCCCTACGATCTTTAACTTTTTGTACAAATCAATTATCTTACGAGTTGGCAGTTCTCGCGATTTTAATATAACGTGCTTTCATTGCATTAGCTAGCAGTCGGTCGCAGCATTTCTTCCTAAGCGAAAAGCTGGCGCTTGATCAAGTGAAGCTAACGTGAAATTTTACAAAGAATTCGAACCAATCATTCGGAAAATAATTTATTAGAAATGTTAACAGAAGAGCTCATTTATACCCTTGGTACTCACACGACATTTAGCAAGTCTTCACATTTTTGATTGGTCAGTGCGCAAAGTACCGTATCCGGTGTCGTTTAGAAATTAGTATTAGTAGGCTTCTAACCTTGGCAATCGGTATCAACACTTTACTTTAATCTCCAGTGTATAATCAGACTCATCTTAGTTGGTTGTCTGATTCATCATTCCAACATCTAGAATCTTTAAAAATTCACACTGCTCCTTAGACCCCCAGTAATAGAACCACAGCTATCAGCTCATTAAATTTAATACCACTCAAGAACAGAAAATAAACTACATATTTTTTACTTTCGTAGCATTTATTGCAGCCATAATTTTTTCCATTAGCTGCCCATTGTATAAGTTTCTCGAATGTATTCTGGTTCCAGTTATCCGAACAAAATAACTTATATTTGTGTCCCTCCCTTTCCCGAAGAAACAGCTTTGTAGGAAGATGTTGGCTGCCATTATATTCACTCCTTTCAATAGACTCTTTCAAAACTGTGTGTCGACTATATTTCGTTTCATTAGAACTTGGCAAAGAGCAAACGCCAGAGCACCCTCGAGCCAATCGGAGAGGCGCAGCGAAGGTACATCACAACTCTCTGCAGGACAGCACTCCGATGATATGTTGCCACGTGCCTCTCCCTGACGTGCATATTGGCTGACTGGGACTGCAGCCTTCGCCGTTTCGCAAATTGTGAAAGGTATTATAGTCGCTGCCGCACCAAAGTACCCAAGGCTTTCATACCTCGGACATGCACTCTGGACATGTATTCGACAATAATGTTATGCATGTGGAAAGAAGCGCGCTGAAGTGTTATGCCAGTTATCACCAAGAATTCTGCTCAGAGTCGATACGAAACGAGTGCTGCATCAGTGCTGGACGGGGGTTCATTCAATTGCTTTATGCAGGAAAAAAATGGCGATCGTCAATGTCGCTTGATGAGGCTTTTGCAAAGGGGCTTGAGCTGAGTAAGCTGGTTCATTACTTCTGAAAGTGGCCAACTGAACACTTAATAACAGCTTGGGCAGATTTCGATAAATTAAGGTAAAGGTGAAAGTAACTTGGAGAAAGAAAGAAAAAAAGCGTCACCGCACGTAGCAGGAAAGAAAAGGAAAAAAATGAGGCATTAAACGGCTGCTAGTCCAGGGGTGTGCATGAGTCATTTTTTGTGTGGATATTTTGTTATATTCTGTTCAGCTGGCCTCTTTTTACAAGTAATGAACGAACTTGCTCATCTCAAGCCCGTAACATGGTACCTTTCTGTTTACTGAGCACGTTTTTTGTTTCTTTCGGCCTCCTTGAACCACATGATCGCAGTTTCTTAATCACAACACTACTAGTTTGCCGTAGACAGATACTCTCTTGTAGTAAAAAAACAACAGCAAAAAACTACTTTTCCGAAGAGGTACTGCAATCCTTTTGCTTATGTGAACCGCTTGAAGGATATGCCCAGTGGGTATCCAAGATTCCATGCTCAAAAACATGGCGGCAGGTCCGCCTACATAGTATCTCCTACGAGTTAAATGTATTAACTGCCACATTTTCCTGCACCTGTTGTGAAAGAAAAGAATCAAAACATAACATATGTAGACAGAAACGTTTCTCCCAGCATGGAAACTCTACCTCGAAAGAGAGCAATAGCAAGCTCAAAGAGGTGTCCGTTGAAGCTTTTTGGGAACGTCATTTCAAGTTCACGTGCCATATCTCTTGAAAATACCAAACTCAAAATGATTGGGTTCCTTTCTTCAGAAAGTGGGCGTTGTGCTTTCTATGAATTTGCAATTGACATTCAAGACATCTATTATTCTTTACTAGACGCAGACATCATCACTGTTCTTCGGAAGAAAATTGAAGAACAAGAACAAACTGCATTCCAAAACCCCAGCGGCATGAGCCTTGAGAGTTCCTTGGAACTGCTGCGTGTCTACCTGAAGGCGACGCAAGATGCTGAATGGTCTTCCAAGAAAAACAAAAACATAAAGGTCCCCCTGAATCCAAGCCATTTTCTGGTATGCCGATGACTTTTTAACTCTTTGTAACAAAGAAACAGAAGATATAGGAAACGTGTGCCATAACTATGTTATGAGAAGCCTTGAACTGAGCTACTCGGGTCTTAAGTTCACTTATGAACTACCTGCAAACAAATTAATCAGGTTTCTAGATCCTGCCTTAGAATTTAAAGAGGAGCACAGATGCTGGCAATATCGAGCTCGGTCTTGCAAAAGTGTTCTACCTTATACTCGGAATATTCAAAGAACGTTTAACGCGCGGTTGTCTCCACTGCGCTAACATCAGCCTTAAAATATCATGCGAACACCAGATCGAAGAAAGCTTTGAGATGCAAATCTCTAGATAACTCGATGCTGAATATCCTAACACATTACTGGTGGCGGTATGTGAAAATATGTCGACGAATGTGAAGCACGGAACAAGAAGAGTGGATCGATCAACAAATAAGATAAATAAACCTGTAGTTGTAGTGCCATATTTTCATGGCGCTACTCACAAGTTAAAAAAAGGAGATCGCAGGCCGGTAAGGGGCTCAAGTTGCATGTTCTGCGCCAAACAAGGCCTATTCCATGTGTTTCAAGGTAAAAAAAAACAAAAAACAAATAATTACCGCAGAAAAATGCGACAAGCACACCAAACACAAGAGCATGCTGCACCCTTAAGAAACCAAATAACAGGAGAGCACCTTGCAGCTCATTGTCGTGAATGCCAATGTGAGCCAACATTGTTCGACCTCGCCATTGTGGGCCAACGTCAAAATCAACTTGGGCGAGAACTGCTGGAGCCTTAGCCATTGATGAGAAGGTAGAAGATTCGGTCACTCCACCAGAGAGAGAGAATGTTCTTGCGGGTGGCCGTAAATGCTCGGAATACCGATAAATAAAGGAGAAGCACCTTCATTCCCAGAGCTTGGGAAAATGGTGATAAATGAAGATAAAGAAAAAAGTAACTAGCAGAAAAGAGAAAAAAAGCGTAGCAGAAAAAGAAAAGAAGGCATTAGGCGGGTGCTAGTCCAGAGATATGATGTACAATTTTTGTTTATTTTGTTTTATTAATTTCTGCTGACCCCTTTGGCAAGGGTCTAGTGTCATATGTATATGGAATGTCCTGCTATGAGCAGAGATGTACGATCATTTTTTTTATTAACAAGTTAGAAAAATATTTATTTCTTACAAGTGTAATATTTGTTTGCAGTAGCTGTGCCCGTTCTTTCCTAATTAATGTCAGTGTACTATGATGTTGCTATTGTTATGAGTATTGCACGACGGATATTGAAACAGCCCTTTTTGGGTCGGGCAAAGAACAGGCCTAAGCTTTGGCTCGCTTCTAGCTCTCGCCCTACAGGTTTCGTCGTCTCGTATGTACTGAAACAGATGTTGTGTATACACGAAGACGTTGCGGTCCTGTTAGGCGATCAGGCCAATTGGTGGATGATGGTGTGGCTCTTCGCTTCTTCGAGGTGTTTTTTTTACAGCCTGGTCAACCATTGTGCAGTCCTTGATCAGGAGCAGTTGGACCGCGTCCTCAGGGATGTCTTTCAGGACGTGGGAGACACGCTCTACCGTCAATCATCGTGGAGTTAGCTTTTCGGAATAGGGAGAGTACATGTTGAACATAGCTCATATACGATTCCTCGACGTTTGCCAATGTGAGGCTAGCTTTCTTTTGGCTGCAAGCTTCCGGCATGTTAGATGGCAGATAAGGTCAATGAGCTTGTCCTTCCACAATTTCATTGTGTGAGGTCCTCTTCCTGTTTCAGAAAATAAATACGGACCTTGTCCTCTAAATAAAACAGTTAATTGGCTAACAACATTATGCTGTCCCACATGTTGCGTTTGCTTATCCACTCATAGAGCTCAATCCAGTCGTCGACCTTTTTGTCACCGGAACCAGTGAAGAAGATTGGGTCCTGGGGTTGAGGGATGACAATCGCAGGTGACGGCCTGGTCGGAAGGCCCTTAGCTTGATCGCCAGCAGGCATGCCGTAGGTCTGAAGGAGCTGGTGGTTACATAGTTCGGGGTCGAGGGGAAGAAAGAGTTTGTGATACAGACCTCCTCCAAATTATTAGGTTAATTAAGCGGTAGAATTCAAGTGTGACACATAAGATGGTTTCTGAAAAATGCATGTCTTTCTCTTTTTGTAAGCTTACTGTCTCCCATTTTTCATTGGAGAAATATAAGTAACTGTAAAATTAATATTCTATATTGAAAAAACATTTATGGTTTTTGTCATCGTTAGTCGGGAAAGTAGAGAAACGACATCCATCAGAGGATGAAAAAATAAGTTATATATTTACAAGAAGGGAGATAGGAACATGACAGAAGCGAAACAATAGAAAAATAATTAGCAATAAGAAGAGCAAAACACTGAAGGCAGTTAAAGCGACATCATCACACTCATAGCCCGTTCCCGCTACCGTCCTTGCCTTAAGTCCAAGTCTTTCCCCTCGGCGTCTTGCGGAGCGTCGCCGCTTGATGGGATGACGCAATCATCCGGTGTCTCGTACTCCCCCTGGAGTTGTTCGTAGCAGCCGCCGCCGACCGTAGAGGCTGGTCCTGCCTCGGAGCTCTGGTCGTCACCGTGCGTCGCGGCCCGACCCTGCCTTTCACCGCTGCTTCTCTTCTCGCGCTCGCCATTTTCTGGAACGTGCTCGTTCCCTTCCTCTTTTTCTTTTCTTCCACCCGTAATAACCGTCACCGGAACATGACAGTCTTAAAATACCTGCATGGTTGCCGTTTCAAATGGGCAGCAGCGTTTTCTTTTGTTGAAACAATAAGAAATAGTTTGCGATGAGCAACGTTGTTTTTGTCGGACCCCCGCTGCATCGCCAATAGCGACACCATCATCACAAGCGCTGCTCACCGCGGTCTCCACTATCGTTGAGAGCTCCCAATTCAATCAACTTGGCCGGTCTCTGTCGTGGAGCAAGCGTCACTGTGGCAATCATATATTGTGATTTGTTTTGAGATCACGCCACTGTACGGTTATGTGGTGGCTCGAGCATATGGTGTCATATTTACGAATAAAAAGAGGGCGCACGCCCAGAGCGTTTAGTTGCTGTCTTAGAATTCGTCCTGATCGCTCGTCCCATTTACTTCCGTCCCGGCGCGGTCTTCTACGGCCCCCGCCGGTTCCTGTCTGGGACAACGCTATGGCTAGGTGAGCCATTGTCCACCGTTCTTCGACACACCACGCCCTGGGCGATTAGCTACGGGCACTGTTCCCGCTTTCTTACAAACCGAGCCGTCTTTGGCCTCAGTGGTGACTTAGGCCCTCGGCCATCCTGAACGGCGACGAGGATGGGTGATTTTTATAGTTAGGTATCGGCAACGAAGTTGAAGACGAAAAGCAGCAACCCGCGTCCCGAACCACTGGCCTAGGAGCCGGCGCGCAACAGTCAATCGAATGCTCAGAATTAGGATTTCGCTGTTCAAATGCTACATGTGTGCATCTGGTGCCCATGCACTGCCTTCGGAAAGCCGCCGACACCTGCTCCGACACTGCCTGGCAGTGGAGGGTCAACGAATCTTCGACACGCTGCCTTCTTCCCGCGCTGTCGCTGTGCCGTCGCCAGCAGACGAGGTCAGCGGCAGACACTTTTGATACTTCGACAAGGAATGCAAGGAATGTCTACCAAGAGGCTGTCAACGCCCTCAACACACACTTCAAAAGGTCTTGCGACGTCAGCCTGGAGCATCACCGCTTCCGACGGCGGTATCAACAGGCCAGAGAATTCTTGTCGGTTTACTTCACTGCACTTCGAGACTTGCAAGTTTTCAGCTAACTTCGGTCCTGAACAGGACCAAAACATCTGTGAACAGTTAACGGCTGGAGTGCTGTTCATTACAATTCAAGAACGGCTTCTCCGCGATAGCAACTTTGCCTTTGAGCATGCCGTTCAAATCGTCCTGAACATCAAAAGGGTCAAGGCCGAAGCCAAAGACATAACCGTTACCACCGAAAAGCAACTCACATGCAACGTCATGCACGCCGCTCAGACTGTCACCACCGTGAACGACCTTCACGTGGATCTTCGTGCTCTTGTCAATCAACAAAGCGGAACTTAGCGTGTCACAGTGAGCGGCAAAGCTTGCGATTTGAGGAAGCGTCACGTAAGTGCGTCCCTTTTGCCACAAGTATAACTGACTATCGCACTCCGAGGTATAAACACCAGCAATCGGCTCCACCCACTGCGTTCGGACAGCCGCGTCGAGCATTTCAAGCATGAACGCCTCAGCTGCGCGAGTCTACCTATCTCGACGATCGATTATGTGCAGAGTGTGGATTCTGCGTGGACCGCTGTCAGAACTACGACACGTGCCCTGCGCAAGGAAGAGCTTTCAACGGTTTCGGCCGAATTGGACACTCCCGTTGCACGCGCCGCAGCAGGCACCAACCGATAGCACGCGCCGCAGCAGGCACCACCGCCGCAAAGGTCATGTGCGAGATCCACGAAATCGTTTCAGACTACGAGGATGACGAGACAGAGGTTGGCCATGTATCTACCCCTTACGGGATGGGAATTTAGATCAACGTAACCATCTATGGTAGACAGCTTCAGTAGGAAGTCTTTCATAAGTATTTCAGAAATGACGCGAAAGATCATCCTACCGCCGATGACTATGCTCAACTATTCCCGGGCAACGTATCGAAGTACTGGGAGTGTTCTAAGCTACAGCGACGTTCAAGGAGTGTTCAGCCAGGATTGTGTTTTATGTAGCGAA
Organism: Ixodes ricinus; assembly: GCA_037355805.1. Lineage (NCBI taxonomy): Eukaryota > Metazoa > Arthropoda > Arachnida > Ixodida > Ixodidae > Ixodes > Ixodes ricinus. Next base: position 16,227 of record JAZHYW010017419.1, read on the forward strand.
TTCCAGCGCATTGTGGTTGGGGATGGATGCCGTGCAAGCTTTGAATCTTCAGATACAAGGTTCAACAATGAGCTGCCTTTGTGTGGAAGCTGATGACTTGACAGAAACCTCTCAACAGAGCTCTAAGATTGTCTTGCCTCTCGACCCATCATCTTCGGGTCGTAAATCTAAAGGGTTCCTGAGCATCATGACGAGCAGATGACACTTTCTGCAACGGCACCTGCACAGGCCTCGAGAGTGAGACGAGTCTTCGGACTCTATGGAGGCTGCGTGAATGTTTTGCCTTTTACCCCAGGAATCTGCAGCTACGTCTGATGGATTTCTCATGCAAGGTATTCCTGCAGGCTCTGAGAACGAGGCGAGACTTCCACCAACGCTACTGAACGCTTCCAATGTCCCTGAAGGACTACAGTCACGCCCTATGTCACGAGCTGAGTGTCGTGAAAGGCTTTACCAACAGGGTGAAGATCCGGAAGTCGGCGCAGCCCGTGCAGCATAAATGCGTCGCATGTCATTGATCGCGCAGAAGCGTGTCACTGAAGAAATTAAATGCCTCGGGGCAGCGAAAGCAATTGAGCGCATAAGTGCCTCAGAACGGGTTTCACCCATTGTTGTGGTCTCGAAGAAAGATGGATCAATCCGGATGTGTGTAGGCCTCCGAGAAGCTAATAAGGCTGTCGTCATTGATGGTTATAGTTTTCCTTATGTTGAGAAGCCCTTAAGGGCGCTGCATGGCGCTAAACGTTTTTCCAAATTGGTCTTGGCGTCAGCTTACCTCGAGGTGACACTTCTGCCCGTGACAGCCGAGACTCAACCGCCTTTATAACGTACGAAGGACAATTGCGTTTAAAGCGAGTTTGTTTCGGCCTCGCATTTGCTCGAGCGACCTTCCAGCAGATAGTGGAAACGATCATAGAAGGATGCGAAGGTGTCGTGTTTTACCTGGACGACGTCATATTCTATGGAAAAACAAGAGAAGCAAAAATAGAGCGATTGTGCCATGCTTCCTGCGAATAGCTGAAACTGGACTCAAGCTTAACAACAAGTGCGTTTTCGACGTTACCGAAATCTCCTTTTTAGGCCAGCACACCAGCGGAGAAGGAATCGCTTCACTTAAACAGAAAGTTGACGTCATCAACGCAGCTCCAATCCCAACTAACATTTCGCAACTCCGATCATTTCTTGGGATTGTGGTACTACAGCCGTTTTGTACCTCGTCTAGCCGCAGAAGCCGAGCCCCTGCACAAGTTCTTGCGGAAAGACATTCCATTCATTTGTAATATCGAAGCTGACACAACCTTCAAGAAAATCAAAGAAATCCTATTTTGACCAAGGGTTTGAAGATGTTTGATCCCAGCCTTCCCATAATCGTATCCACTGACCCGTCTTCATACGGGCTTGATGCCATGCTTCAGCAGCGTAATGGGAATAAAGTTCTGACCATCGATTGCACCTCTTGCACACTGACAGCTTCAGGAAGTATTCGGTGGGTGAAGGAGAGAAATTGACATGATTGTGGGAGTGTAAGAGGTTGCGCAACAACCGGTGGGGCCGGCGTTTCACCCTTCAGAATGATTATCATGCATCAGTGAGGCTGCTAGCAACATGGGGCACAGGCCATTGATCCCTCCGAATTACAAAATGGTCGACCCGTCTTCTCCGCTGCAACCTTCAAGTTGAGTTTCAACGTGGAGCGGAAAATCAAGTCGCCGACTCGCTTTTTCGCCTTCCTCAGCCTGAGGATGAAGGCGGTAGCGCACTTGACGAGAAAATAATTTCCTTCATTGCATAGCAAAACAAATGAATCACCAAGCTTCAACTTTAAAAAGCCACAGCCGACGGCTCAGCCTTGCCTGCTGTCATAGCATACGTTACATCAGTGTAGCCTTCAAGCTTGTGAGATATGCCAGCTGAACGAAGGAAGAAATATACAAGACAGGGAGGGACACGAGGAACATACACATGCACTCTGCTGGACTAACAACCATTTACTGAATAACGTCTCTCCCTTCGTCGACTTTCATTTAACGGATGACTTCTTTTCCTTCGTCAACTTTAATTATTGCCTATATGTTCTTCTAGACGGAACTTGTCTTGCGAACTTATCCCCTTTCGATAATCTTAACGATGACCTTGACGTTGATGACTGCTTTCTCTTGCGGGCTGAGCGGTTCGTGATTCCACAAAAGCAGCAAGGTGTTGTAATCGTAAAGGTGCACGAAAACACTCCTGGATCTTCGAAACCCGTACGAGGCTCTGGGAGCTCTACTTGTGGCCGAAATCAAACGCCCAAGTGGAGCATGTCATCCATGCATGTGACATCTGTCAAGCGGCCGAAAAAAGCGCAAAGACCATTTTAACTCCACTCCAATTAGTGCCTTTCCCTGATCGACCATGGTTGAAGGTCGAAATTGACATCGTGGGTCCTGCTAGCGTGCAAAACCAACATGCCGCTACGCCATAACCCTGGTCGATTGTTTTTTAAAGTGGAAAGAAGTGCAATTTCGTTCAGATGTCACCACCGCAAGAGTTACAAAATTGTTGCACCTGGTATTCTCCAGAGAAGGATTACCAGAAAGCCTAGTCTCCGACAATGGTCCTTAATTTATTTCTAAACAATTCGAAGACTTTCCACGTTCTTGTGGAATCAAACACCATGTGATTTTCATTTACTACCCGCAAGACAACGGGCAAGTTGAACGTTTTAACAAAACACTCGAGGGATTCGTCCAATGATCGTCGAGAAAGAAACGGCTGATAAAAACTGCTGTAGTTGATTATCTTTGCATGCCAGAAATGCACACCACATGCGAAGACAGGGCTCTATCCTGCTGGGGGATCGGTGGCCGAGTGGGCTGAAGCGCACACCCAGCTCGACGCGCGTGGAGCGAAAGCTCGCGCTGCAGAACCCAGGGATCCTGGGTTCGAGCCCCACCCCTGCCCGTTTCGATCTGGATGAGCATCGTACCGGCGTGCGGTCGTGTATCACTACTGCGTGGTGCACGTTAAAGACCCCAGGTTAGCAGTCGTACTGCACTGGCAAAATTGCTCATCTACAGTGTAAACCAGTGTCGCCTCATCCTGGCAGACCGACCTTACGCTGTATAAATCACTAAACGTCCAATTTGACTTTGACTTTGGCTCTATCCTGCTCTCCTTCTTCGTGGTCGCAAGCCCGTGAATCCCATTGAACATGCTGGGTCTGTCGTCATAAATGTATTCGCAATTCATTCGAAAAAGTGCAGCGACTTCGTAGACGTGTTTGATAACATCAAGACAAGACCAAAGCTTACACGGACAGAATGCAGGAGCTAGAACACCGAAGGTCAAGGTCGCACAACTTGTCCAAGCGAAAAGCCTGGATCCGTTCCGGAAAGGATCCTCTCTCTGCAGAAGTCATCTTTGAATTGTCGAGCGTGTGGGCCGCTGGACATTTCGGCTAGAAAATGGCAGAGTATTGAATGCCTTAAAGCTAGCGGTAGTTCCAGAACAGGCTTCCTCAAGTTTGGACCCGGAGAAACTCGCTACTGAATGTCAGCAGACCATTACCGCTGGCAACCATGGTCTGCGCAATCGGGCTGGTGGAGCAGACATGGTCAACATACGCCGCGGGCATCATTTCTGTTCTTCAACACCAGACGGACAACTCGCAAGGTCAGGTTTCCCCAACTTGTATGACAAGGTCAGCTTTTCGGCCGGCGTCTCCCACTGGAAACCAACCTTCTATCGGTACCCCCGCAAGGTCCACCGGGATTTGTGCCGCCGCTAGATCGACTACGGCTGGAACAATGACTGCCAGCAATGTCTCAAGTTGACCGCCAGCAATGTCCCAGCAATGTCCCAAGACCAACAATGTCCCAAGATGAAAAAGTGTCTCTATCTGTATGTGCTATGTAGGAACATTTCTTTCTCTCTTAATTATTTTCTTTATTAATCTCTCTCCATTACTTTTTCGATCCTTCCTCTTTGTTCTTAGCTTGTTTAATTACTTTCTTTGGTATTTTCTTTTCTTTCAAATACAGTTCTAAAATGCGAGGAGGGAAACTTGTATTTTTTGAGTTAATTACTTTGGCGATCACTTCGTCTTCTTCTGTCCTTTTCCTTTTCTAATTCCTCTTTACTAAAGATTAAACAGATCAATCTTGTGTCAGCCGCGCTTGTGTGTGGTCGTTCGATTCTGGTCCTCCAGACACCACATCTAGTTCAGTTTCTTGATGTTAAAAAGGGCAGAACGGTAAAAAACACCTAGTGTTGACTGAAGTGTTGTGAAGTTTTATTTGCTTATTAGGTTTGAATTATTTTCATCTTTTGTCGCCACATACGTTATTCCTTACTTTCTCACGTGAGGGAATATGTAATATTCTCATAGTGTTATTTGTTCTGCAATTACGCCACTCCGCATCAAAATGCGCTGACTGGTCATAACGTTGGCCGGAGCGGTATAAATCCCGCATGTGGCGCCGCTGTCTTGAAAAGCCGCTGAGAGCGTGGCTGGAGCGGCCTGCCGCAATTTCATGCATGGGGGAGGTTGGTAGAAGTGACAAGCCGCGCATCTAAGGTGAGCTTGACGCCTCTATTTTGGTGGCCGGCTGTTTGTTTTGACGCATCATCGCGCCATTCATTTGTTTCTTGTGTGTGTGTTATTTTTCTTGTTTACGATCAATCATT
>JAZHYW010017420.1:0-21295 GCA_037355805.1 Ixodes ricinus
GGAACGACTAGGCCATCCTCTCGACGTCAGCCTCGCCGTAGCGTTGCACCGTACTGCGGGACGACCTACGTCACAATTGCGCTGGGCCTGCTGCGAAGCGCTTGCCGGAGGTGTGGCCGCTTAAAACGAAAAATACAGCCACGCAGGATCTGAAAATACAAACGCGCGATTGTCATTTACGGATATTGTGGATCATATTCAACCTATTTTTGAACACGACGGGAATATTTCAAATTTCGTTGAAGTATCCCTTTCAAGGGGCACTCCGGCGAGTTTTTTGGCCTGCACCCAACTAACCACCATGTTGCTGAATCCCGGTCTTTCCTCTTGACCGGTATGCTATATCCAGTATCGCAAAATTCAGGATAGTTATTCTCAAAGAAAAAGCAATGAAAAGACGTCTTCGAAATCTCTGTAAGGCTAAAGATTAGAGCGCAGCTCTTGAGGAGAGGAGACGGTATGTTCCTTCCTGCTCCTCTCCCTCCTCCTATCTCTCCTCCGCGTCTCGTTTCCCCGCTAAGTTTAGCTGGAGCGAATGATGTCACATGACTTCTGTGTCACGTGGCCGCCGTGTACTAGTTCAGTTCCTACAGCTAGTTTTTCACGCAAAACTAACGTCACGTGACCTCAAAACCGATTAAATTGCCCGCTAAATTTAGCGGGGCGTTTATGCCAACGGTGACGCCGCGGGAAACGCGGGCGCTGGGCGACTAAGGGCTGCGCTGTAAAGATTAAAATGATGCGAATAGCCGACATTGACATATACCCGCGCTGGACGTCAGTGAAGCTTGCCAGTCGAGCAGGCAGCCTAAAATTGATTAGGCCCGATATGGCCCGCTTCGTCCCCTGCACTGCGCGGGTGCTGGAGGCGAGCATCCCGAAGCATTCATTTGACAACATGGAACTGCTTGTAATCCGGTGCGGAGCAAATTCTACAGTCCGAAGAGTGAACCCCTGCCTGCCGCTAGATGGGATGGATGGGTGGATGGTAATGGATATACCTTTGTAACGGGTGGCAGCTTGCGCCACCTGGCCAAACGCTGTCACCGCTGCTTCGTTGTTGCCCGGCAGAGACTTTCAGTTTGAAAAACTGGATGAGGACGAAAATTACCAGTTCAATAGCTATCGCGAAAAATATTATGTTTGCCTATTACCCGCAGTTGCTGTTTTAGCGATGTTTGTTGGTGTGTTTATCCAATTTCCAGGCAAATTGGGGACCATTACTGAAAGCGCTGGAGTACCTGTTTAAAAAGAGCTAAAAGAGGTTCTTGAAAAAAAAAAGAGAGAGAATTTCGGCGTATTTTTTATCCCATGAATCTGAATATAATGCAGGTCTTGTCCACCCGAAGAGTGTAACTAAATGCGAGAAAACACGAAAAGCCTCCGACCAATCAATACCTCGCATCCGTATCGTTTCGGCATAGCCTCCTTTACTCCCTGCTGAAAGCCACGGCGGTTCGGCGATGGAGCCGCAGAGTCGTATCGCTGCTGTACGGCCATAAAGTGCGCGGTCGCAGATTTGGAGCGCGAGGATCTGGTAGCTTTGCAGAGTTATGTAACTTTCAGCTGTTGCTTTTTGCCGTGTATCATTTTTGTATTTCCGTTTCGTTGCTGCTGACGATTGTAGGGGCCCGGGGTTCCAGTCAAGCTCGCATATTGCACCGTTTTTTCCTCGGGTCCCATCATAACAATCAATGAATATAAAAAATATGTAGTGGTATTATTATTATTTCTCGGGGAACCTCGGGGAACCTGGTCCTTAGCGCACGGCTTTTGCAGCGGCGTGGACGCGAAACATGGTTTTTTCAGACCCGACGAGAAAAGAAGCGGTAGAGTGAGGAACGCGAGAAGCACAAGCGGACATTCCATCGATCGGGAGAAGTGTGTTTCGGCGTCTCGCCGCAGCGGGAGCGCCTGTCGCCTGGCTCTCCTCTCCCCATCCGCTTGTCTGCCGCTCTACCTTTTCAATGGTGCCGACTTGCTGTATTACCCGAGCATCGGGGCGAATGCAGGGATTGGTGTTCCACCGCCACACGCGCATGCCTTCCCCCTATAAAGATTCGAAGTAAACAGCCAAAATAAATCGTTGACGAGCCGCGCAAGCGATGCGGTCTGTTTTAGGTATTGCTTTAACAGAAAAAGTTACTGCTGCTGACGCCAGCACGCGTGGCGAAAACGTGGAACACCAATCCCGCCGAGCCCCTCTATCTCGGGAAAAGTGGCGCCATTCATTGCACTGTAGAAATGCTCAAGACAGGTGCCACGCGCCACCTCTGGGAAATTCATGAAGCGTCTGAAATCTGGCTCAGTGCTGTGCTGCGCCTGCCATGATCTTCCCCAGGGCTGCGCGTTTGCACGTGCCTCGTGCATCGACGAACCTTGCGCTACTTTTGAAACATGAAGGGGCTTTACAATCCCTGCATGCTCCTTGATGCTTGGGTAATATAGCAAATGGTACCAACCATTTCGCGGCCGCGTCTTTGTGGCGATGCTGCCAGGCTTTGTCAATATTGGCGGCGAGATGTTTTGAGTGGCGCCCTCTCTATGGTTGCCTTTCGTGACGTCATTGCCTTGTGAGCAACAAGCTTGAGGTGTTTGCCAAAGAGCATGGTGGAAGCTTAAGAAATCGTGCGCACTCTCAAACCAACAACTGCCAACGCCGTCAAAATTGAAGTTCTTTTATTCCCTTTATTTCCGTCGATTGGAAATGCTTTGCTGACGTCATAGTCGGCGTTCGGCCTATCGTGAAGGACCGATGCACGGCGACGCTTTCGACCGCATCACGTCGCCAATAGAGCAGGCTATGCTTTCGGCCGCCAATTTCGTGGCTCGTGTCATACTCGTGTGGGCAGTGCGCGTGCAATTGCAAGCTTGCCAGGTACTATATTCCTACACTGACACCAGTCGTCAAGTATTTTTCGGCTCCGAAGACGCCAGTCGTCAAGTATTTTCTGGCCTCCGAAAATGGCAAGAGTGCGCGTGCAGGCGCTGAAGATGGGCGAGGGCCGAGATTCCGAAAACTCTGTATGTGACGTCACGCTCCGCGAAGGAGGGCTTCGGCGGTACTTGCAAAGTAATTTTCTGCAGCCTCAGTGTACCTCATTGAAAAACAATCTCAATATTCGTGATCCCTGGAGGCCCAATGAAGACGGTTTGTTTTCCCTCAAATGTAGAACAAACCCAGTTTTCCTTTAAGGAACGATCGTTTGTAATTTATTTAGAATACATTAACTAGCGAGGGTCACACCGCTTATAGATCATTAAGAAGACAAGTCTACGCATACAGATTCGAACGCAAGTCACCATGCACGAGACACCTGCTTCGAATGCCACATGGCAATGAGTTCAAGGAAGAAAGGACAAACGGCATTCGAACCACAGAAATTGTGCTGCCTTGTGTTTGCAGACTGTCTTTTATGGTGCATGGCAGTGCGACCCCGGCTTTAAACAGTCGTCGACCCGTTCCGATTCCATCGTATATAACACCCCAGCAGTCGCTGGCGACGCGCAGTACGCAGTGCCATACGTAGTGCAGCAGCGGGAAACTAGAGGCCGGCAATGGCGGCCGGCTCACGTGATGCCAAGATGGCGGCGCCCATGTAAAGTTGCCTGAAAGCGTCTATACAGCGGGCAAGTGTTCCTAAAGGCGCCTTTGGGCCCATCGGGTCGCAAGGAGAGAGGCATACCAATCAAGGGCAGCGTGGAGAACGCGCGGGGAACGCGCGGTGACGGGCGTCGAGGCACTCAAGCGCGCCCCGCCATTGGTTGAGGTCGGGGGGGGGAACAAAAGCACATGGGCACATGTCGAGGGTAAACAAGCGCACGAAGTACGCAAAGTGCAGGAGAACTTGCACGCCGTGTACGTTTGTGCAGCACGATGTTCCCAAGAGAGGGCACCGTTCCCCAATGGCCGGAGAAAAAATGGCGTCCGCTTTGGACGAACACAGCATTTGCTTACAGTCAGTACCTTTTATAGAAAACTGCAGACGCCGCGCCCACAAAACGATGCAAGCCTAAAGAAAAGACTGGCATTAGCATTGGGTATACTCCGTTCGCCCTAAGCCGAGACTGCAGCCAATGCCACAAGCACCAGAGCATGAGGCCGCTGCTTTGAGTTGTTCTTCCGCAAAACAAGCGCTGCGCTAGAAATGCACGTCTCAAAGGTAGGAGCGCGGGCTAGCTCGCGCTTGTGGCTATGGCTACAGTCTCAGTTTAAGAATGAACGTAGTATAGTACAGTGTGTGGAAGTACTTTAAGTACTTGTACTCTGCATGTACTACTTCAAGTAGGTTTAGGAAACTCGTACTTTACTTGAAGTACATTCTCTGAGCATGTACTTGTACTTTTACTTAAAAGTATTTTTTTTTCTGGTACTTTCCTAGGAAAGTACGATTCCTAACTTCAAAGTACATTCCCCAAATTTGATTGTGTTAAATTTGTATCACGAAACGATGCTTTGTCAACTCCAAAGAAATACTGGGAGGGATATTCTACTCTCACCAGAAACGTCAACAGTCGACGCATCGCTCCGTTTATTCTGGGGGCGGCTTTCCAGGTAGCTTTTTGAACTCCCGCTACTTCTCGGTCGGTCAGCTCAAGCGAGGAGGGTTAAAATATTAGAAGAGCAAAGTTAATCATAATGTAGCATCTGAGACTTTTGGTGCGGAAAAAGTAAGAAACTTTTAAGTCTAAGAAGAAGACAACAGAGGGGAACGTCTTTGAATATTTCGAGACATTCTCTTTTGTCTTTTCCTTCGACTTAAAAGTTCATTAATTTTTTTTTTTTTCACTCCAATCACAGGTGCCACATTATGATTAATTATCACCAGCTTGCTTGCATGCACGCTCACTGTTTTTGCTTTTTTTTCATTAAGGAGAGGACACTCCTCTATGAGAGGATTGCTTGCGGAAGCTACGGGGCTGACGTCATTCTCTCTCCTTGTACATTTAACCCCTTCGGGTGCAACAATTCAGTGTAAGCGGCGCCCAACTCCGAGGAGGGACTTCTGCATTTGGCTCCATTCCTGAAAATAAGTACTCTGTGGCCACTTTATCAAATATTCGCCGCTGTTCTTGAAAATAGGTTATGCACCCCTGATTATCTTTGGGCAAGGCATAGCAGTTAAAAAATCACTGTATAGGGGAATGAAAGGGCATCATGAAAGATTGTGTGAAAATACTTGTACTTTACTTTGAAAGTACATTGTATTTATAGTATTTCACTTCAAGTACATTGCACAAAGTGTACTTACTACTTTACTTGAAGTACATCCCGTCTCATTTACTTTGTAATTTACTTGAAATATCTTTTATATGTATTTTACCCAACAGTGGTATAGTATAACATCGTAAATGCTGACGCTTTGACCCTAATAAAGCCACAGGATGTTCCCAGACAAGATTCGTTTCAGAACCGAGGTCGAGGCGCAGCAGTCGCGATCTTTAATATGGCGCTGCCCTGTGCGTTCGACACGAAGTGCGTAAATCGCTATCCATACCAACGCGTTTTTGTCGCGCCGAAAAGGCCCGTTCACACTCTTGCAACCAAGTGCTACCGAGAGAGACGAGACTTGTTGAAACCTCTTAATATTTTTAGGACGAGGGAACACACTGGCACTCTGGCGCCACCTATGCGGTGACCGTGGAACTGTATTTCCCAAGAGCGAAAGTTTTGCAGGATTTCCAAGTTCAAATGTGCGCAATACCTATAAGAAAGGCTCGTTTATAACGTTGACAAAAGTTTTTCGAGCCAGGAAAAAAAGGATAATCTGCGAGAGAAATAGAAAATATGCCGGACCGCCAAGTTTACATTGCTATCCAATAGATGGCGCCAGTGTGTCCTCTCGTTCTGCTCTCGTTGTAAGAGGTTTCAAGGAACCTAGTTCTAGAGGTCGCAAGAGTTTGAACGGGCCTAAAGTCGTGCGCTTCAAGGAAATTGCGTATTTCGTGACGTTTTTGTTGTTTCCGGTGCGCTTTCTGAGTCACAAGCGTGCGCGTTGGTTAGGACGGTGCGCTTTCGGGCGAGCGGAATTGGCATCTGCGCCCAACGGCGAAGAAACGCGGAGCCGGAACTGGTGCCCTCCACCGATTGGCCGGGAGAGGAAATGGGAGAAGAGCACCCTACTACGTCACAGCGCGTTTCTGTGCGCGTTCAGAAAAAGTTGAAGTCATCCAACTTTCTTATGCGCGCCCGGAAGGAGCAAGGAATCAGTGCGACGTCACGATATACGCAATTTCCGGGAAGCGCACGCCCTACGCGCGTACAAAAACGCGTTGGTTTGGATCGCGCTTAAGAGAGAGAGAATCAGCATTTATTGAAAAGAAGACAGCGAGGTCAGCCAGCGCTTTGTGCCGGCTTGCTACGCTGTGAAAGAAGATGAAATTAAAAAAAATACAAAGAAATAGTATAGACAAAGATAGCAAAGAAATTAGTACAAAGAAAGAAGATAGAGAGATAAAAAGAAAAAAAAACACAAATGCGCACGCACACAATATACACACACACACACACACACTCACAGTACTGTTACGTTGGCAAGTGTTGGCTCACTTTGCAGCACACTGGACTGCAGTTCCTTAAAGTGTTTGTTGAAGATGTGTCTTCTTAATGAAATGTAAAAGAGCTTCGGTGGCCTTGTAACTATCTGTGGTGGAAGACCAGGGTCCAAACAGAAGCTTCAAGTCCACCGGGTCCTCTTCCTTTAATTTCAGGCGAGTCTTCAGTGCGGTCCTTTCAATACTGTAATCCCCGCAGGCACAGAGGACGTGTTCGATGTTATGAACTGTTCTACACGATGAACAATCGGAAGATTCAGCTTTGCCAATTTTATGAAGATAGTATTTAGTATATGCAACATTGAGCCGCAAACGATGTAACACCGTCTCAAGTTTCCTTGGTAGTCCTCGTGGTATCCGGAATTCGAGTTTAGGATCAATACGGTGAAGGCTGTAATAGTGATATTGCGGATTTTCCCATAAAGATAGTGAGATTTCATTTCCGATAGATTTGATTAAATGATTGGCATCAGATCTTGAAAAAGGAATAGGTACAGAAATCGTGCTCTCGTGGGCGTCTTTAGCGGCTCTATCGGCGCGCACGTTTCCAATTATCCCGGAGTGGCCCGGAATCCACTGCAAGATGAAGTGATGTCCCTGATTCGATGCATACTGAATAGCCTGTAAAATATCATGCACTAGTTGTGAGTTAATGTTGTCTTTTCTTATCGAAGAAAGAGCGTACAACGCAGACCTGGAGTCGACAAGTATTGCCCAACATCGTGGGCTTTCAGCGCCCGCGTGTACAACAGCTGCACGAATAGCTGCTAGTTCTGTTGCTGTTGATGAGGTGGCGTGGCTTAGTTTAGCCTTTATGTATGTGGCTGTGGATGGAATGTATACCCCCAGGGCTGAAGATGTGGGAATGGTAGAACCATCGGTGTAGATGTGAGTAAACGACTCGTAAGTTCTTTGAATATATTCGAGAGATATCTGTGTAATTACCGGGGAAGGAGCTGAATTTTTTTTAGTGATTCCTGGTATGCTTGTTCTTATTTCCAAATGAGGGTACTTCCATGGTGGATATTGTGGAATCGCAGCTGCCTCAATTGAACTTGGCATATAGTCTTCTAGTACCATAATAACTTGCGCAAAGCCAGATGATGGTCTATTTTTTACAATGTCTACCAGGTGGTGTTTATACACTCTGGTTTTGTGTCGAAGATGAGCTCGCAGTGTTTCTTGCGTCCTTAATATTGCGGGAGATTTCGCTCGAGATTCCGCCAGAGTTCCAGAGGTGGAGGTACATTTTGGCAATCCTAAGCAGGCACGAAGTGCTTGTGCTTGGGCGCTTTCAAGTTCTTTAAAACAAGACCGTGAAACACGTTGCATGACTGGCAAACTGTAGCGCATAAGACCGACAAATAGAGCGTTATACAGAGCCATCAGCGCCGATACAGAACATCCCCATCTGGTTCCACTGATCATCTTGATGATGTGTGTAAACGAGGTGAGCTTTTTCTTTAGCCGTTTAATATGGGGTCCCCACGTCATTTGCCTATCGAGAGTCACGCCCAAAAATGCATGTTCAGAGACATATGGGATTGGGGTTCCTTCTAAGTTAATGGGGTATCTGTACGTTTGTTTCATTGTAAACGCCAACGCCGCAGACTTCTCTGGTGATATGTACAAGCCTCGGCTGCTAAGGTACCGTGCGGCAATGTTGAGGGCTTTTTGTAGCCTGGCTCTGTTTATATATAAAGACTTGCTCGATGACCAGAAACATATATCGTCTGCGTATAAAGACACATGTACAGAAACAGGGAGTATCTTCAGAAGGCCTATAAGGCATATGCTAAACAGCATTGGGCTGAGAACCCCACCTTGGGGAACCCCTTGTTTGACCTCATGGAATTCAGTGTTGCCATCTTGTGTCGATATATAGACTTTTCGTTCTTTAAGGTAACTGGAAATCCATGTAAATAAGCGTCCTCCGAAACCAATCGCCTTCATGTCGGAAAGTATGGCCTCGTGTTCTACCGAATCGAAGGCTGCTTTTATGTCAACAAATACTGCAGTGGTGACCTGCTTGACTGATTTCATTTGCTCTATGCTAGAGACTAGATCTATAACGTTGTCAATACTGCATCTGCCACGTCGGAAACCACTCATGGATGAAGGATAAATGCATCTATTTTCAAGATCCCACTCCATGCGTGCAAGCAGCATGCGTTCCATTATTTTGCTTATGCAGCTAGTTAATGCGATCGGGCGATATGAATTGATATCGAGTGGTGGTTTCCCTGGTTTGAGAATTGGTATTACGCGAGCAATTTTCCAATCTTGGGGTATAATGCCAGTCTCCCATGAGGTATTGAATAAAGTGAGTAGGGCCATTCTAGCAGTTTCCCTAAGTGACGTAAGGCTGAGTAGCGTATGCCATCTGGACCTGGACAGGACTTAGTGTTGGATGTAGCGAGTGCTATGTCTAGTTCCTTTAAGTTGAAACGGTCGTCCATAGAATTACATGCACTTACAGGGACGTGGCCAGGTGGTGCACCCTTGCTGTGATTGTTACCGGAGGGGCAGCTTGTAATCTTGATGCAGAACTCTTCTGCCACGACTGTTTCAGATATTTGGCGTCTCAAAGAAATGGCTCTGAAGGGGTGAATTTGCTTTGGCCTTACGCTGAGGCTTCGCGTGATGTGCCATATTCGGGTAGTTGGCTTCCTGGGATCAAGGCCGGAACTCAGTGACCTCCAGCGTCTTCTTGAAAGTTTGTCTAAGTGCCGCTGTACATGTTTTTGTGCTCGTCTGGAAGCCTGAATATCTTCAACTTCTTTTGTTTTTCTTGCTTTTCGTTCAGCCCTTCGACGGATGGCACGAAGACGCTCATATTCTCCATCGACCGTTGTCTGTGGGTTTGTCACGTTGAAAGACTTCGTTGCTTCTGAAGTGGAAGATGTTATTGCATTCACAAAGGTTTCCGTTGCAGTGAGCGTAGAACTGACAGATTCCATTTTTTCTTTAAATATTTCCCAGTCGGTATAAGGTACCGAGAAGCGCCGTTTGGAACAACGCAGACCTCTCACTGTGGTGTATGTAGGTGCATGGTCACTTCCGTGAGTTTCAATGTCAGCGAACCATGTAGTTTCTTCAGCGAGACCTGAAGATGCAAACGAAATATCTAGAGGGCTGTTCACTGATGCACCTTTAAAGAATGTAGGACTTCCATCATTGAGTATCACGAGATCATGGTTTAGCGTAATTCCAAGTAATGCCCTTCCTCGAGCATTATTCTTCGTACTTCCCCACAGTGTATGGTGAGCATTAAAATCTCCTGTCAGAAGACGTGGTGACGGGGTTTGTTGGAGAATAGCTTCAAGTCTCTTAGTGTCAAATTCTGCTCGAGGAGGTATATAACCAGTTATAACACTGAATGAGATGTCGCCTTTTTTTATAGTCACAGCAATATATTCATTTGTCCTATGGGACGAAATATTGTGCTCAATAAATGTGAGATCTTTTCGAATGCCGAGTAATACTCTGCTAAGACCGGTTTCTCTGTGGGAGTGAAGAAGTTCATAACCAGATAATCTGATGTTAGGTCCTACTCTTGATTCCGAAATTGCTACTACAGGAAATTTATGTTTGAAGAGGAATTGCCGAAAATTTGACAGCCTATTTCGAAAACCTCTTGCGTTCCATTGAAGGACAGTGGCCTCACTTCGTAATTTATCTAGTGACACCAGAGCATCACGAATGGAAGGACAGCATCAATCAACGTAATAAGCGCTTTGGCTATAGGCGAATCCCAAGAGCAAAGAAGATTGCGGATGACATTGACAACTGTCTGAATCTTGGCCTCAGACATTGGTGGTTGCTGTCGTGTAGACTTCTTTTCAGGCCGTTTGGTTTCCCCTTCTGATTTATCAGTGGATTTTGAAACTTGTGTGGGAAGAGTTGGAAATTCATCTTCACTGTTCCAGCTTGAGTGGGAGATTACTCGTGTTTTTCTTCGCGTATTTCTGCGGGTGTCTCGGGTTGGACGGCTCGGCTGATGAGGAGTCTTCGCTCGTTGGGAGCTCTTGAGCCGCGGATGGTTTGTTTTTCTTTGACGCAGTCGTTTTAGGGGTCTCTTCTGTCAGTTGTTCTTTCGATGAGAGCAGCGCCGCTTTCGCTGACGCATAGCCAACTTTAGCTTGGCTCTTGTACTTGTATATCTTTTGTTCTCTTTGGTATGCCGGACAAAGATGAGATGTCGAGTCATGAGCTTTGCCGCAGTTCGTGCAGAGGGGGTTGTCTGCATTGCAGCCGGTGCGTTCATGTGGTCCCCCGCAGCGTGTGCAACGTGACTCTTTCGTGCACGCGGTTCGAATGTGTCCAAACCCATTGCATTTCGAGCATTGGCGAGGTTTCTCTACGAACGGTTCCATCCTGTATCTTGTATATCCAATCGTGATGTATTCCGGCAAAATGTCTGTGTTGAGGACAACCTTAACAACTTGGGACGTGCCTAGCCGACGAACGGAGATAACAGGCGCCGTAGCTCGTATAGCCACCTGAAGTTCCGTGTCGTTTATGTCTGACGGTACTCCGTATACAACTCCGATGGCCGATTCACGGGGAAAAGGCTCGTAGGCCTGGACAGGGATGCCTCCGATGGTGGTCAGTGAAAGCAAAGCTTTTGTCGCATCTCTGTTTCTCGTGTCTATAGCAAGTAGATTCAGCCTTCGGTTTGGCCTGACAAGGATGATTCCATCTGGGGCAGTCATCTCTAGCTTCTCGGTGATTTTCAGCGGATTGATTGTGGCGATTATTTTGGATGGATCTTTTGGCTTCAGTACCACTACGAGGTGGGGATGTTCTTGTTTCGTGTTTTTGACGGTCTTATTACTTGTCTCGGAGCTGCTGGAAGCTTTGCGTTTTTTGCGATTCTGGACCAGATTATATGGGTCGGAATCGTCACCGGGATCGTCGGAGATGCTCTCGTAGTAGGAGATTGTGCTCGAAGCACTTGACGTACCCATAGGCAATTCTTCCATTTCAACTGAAGGTATGTCCTGGCCGGAGGAAGGGCCGGCCTCGGCCATGGCAGATGAGCGATCGACTCAATTCGAAGAAAATGTTGCGTTTGGCTGGCCAGGGAGGTGAGTGTAGTGATGTGGATTTTATGTGTGCGCGTGCACCACATATAGCAGCGGGGAAAAAGAGAAGGAAGAGGAATAAAAATCCAGGGAATGGAAATGGCTGCCCCTCATTCATTCTACCCGCAGTAGTAGCACCCCGCTTATGCCCCGCGACAGCAACTCTACAATGGCGACGAGGATGCTTCAGACTGTCTCCAGCTACAGTTCTGACAGGTAACTTCCTTGCACGAACTCACAGCCAGCCAGTGATCTACCAAACTGGGTCGGCTCCGAAGCTAGGCCTACATTCCCACCAACAATGGCGTTGATCCCGGTTCCTCTGCCCATGTTCGACTTGGACGCCACCGACGCCGCTAACATCGGCTCCGAATGGCGACGGTGGGTAACCAGGTTCGAAAACTTTATCATTGCTTTTGACGTGAAAGATGACGCACGCAAACGCGCCCTTCTACTTCACTATGCGGGGGAGCGAATTCACGAAATCTCCGAGACTCTCCCTGACTTGCCGAGTAACTTAACATCCGGCCGCACGCCAGCGACTGTCGTGGCTGATTCCTCATCAGGCACGACTACAACTGTGAGCACGTATAAGGATCTCAAAGACAAGCTCGACGCCTACTTCAATCCACACATGAACAGTACGTTTGAAATCTTTCAATTTCGGCAGGCGAAGCAACTCGATGGCGAGTCCATGAGTCAATTTTCAATCCGACTTCGGCTTCTTGCTCGGAATTGCGGATTTGCTAACCCTGATCTCGAAATCAAGAATCAAATCATATTTGCGACAACATCATCGCGTCTGAGACGGACAGCTTTGAGGCAGGACCTCGACCTTGCAGCGCTTCTGAAACAAGCTCGGCTCCTCGAAGATGTCGAACGCTCAACAACAGCCATGGAGACATCAACTGATGCCGCTGTCCACAATCTCGATAAAGAACCTCGCCAAGACCGTGCAGGCTATACACCAAGAAGCACCTCATCACCTCGGCGGAAGCCAGAACTCCGAGCACAACACTGTCAAGACTCATCTCTTCAGTGCTTCCACTGTGGTGGCAATTGGCCCCATGAGGGAGGACAAGCAAACTGTCCTGCCAAGTTGTCCTCCTGCAGAGCTTGTGGCAGAAAAGGCCATTTCAGAAAAGTCTGTCAGTCAGCCCACAAGCCCATACTTCATCTGTCACGTGACTCTGACTCTGACGAGAACATCTACGCTATTGGAACCGTTTCGGAGATATCTAACTGTAGCCTTCCACAAGCTTGTGTAGATATCAACGACACCCTCGTGCACTTTCTGATCGACACAGGTGCTTCAGTGTCAGTCATCGGGACTCACACCTTAGAAACTCTAAGAACACCTGCTGAGCTGCAACAAGCAGGAGTTCGGATTTACGCATATGGGTCAAGCACGCCTCTACCCATCCTTGGCAAACTAAGCGCCACGCTGACGTACAAGGGCAGCAGCATAAGAGAAGACATTTTCGTGATGGAGGGTTCAATGAGGTCATTGTTAAGCTTCGCTGCTGCGAACAGACTGGGCCTCATCAAAATCACGTACGCCGTGGATTTGTCCCAGCAAGCACCTCTGAGCCCGAGCGCTGAAGCCATGTCGAGCTCCTTTGGGACACCACTCATGGCCTTTCCTGAGCTATGTGCCGGTATTGGCAAACTAAAGAACATCCAAGTACATCTTCACGTTGACAGGGGAGTTGTATTTTATTGGCCCTCTCGCCGCCGGGCAAAACGAGCCCCACAGGCGCCGATTTCTGCGTCCGTCTGCGGAAAGAACTGGCGAGCCGTGCCCACATCTCTGCTCCTCGGTGGTGCCTCCTAGAGGCACTATATAGCTCCTTCGGAGCCGAGTAGCGTAGAGTAACTGCATATGCTCCGCTTGCGGAGCAGAGCATCGCATTGGTGCTCCTGGGGCGGCCATGTTGGATCCAAGGCCGCACTGCGGGAAGCGACCGTCGCTGCTTCAGGAGATCTGAAGGCGCGGATGATGGGGCTGTGAGGCGGCGTGCGGAGCTGAGAAGATATAGACGCTTTGCAGCAACTGTCCATGGGCGCCCCCATAACCGACCTTCAGTTTTTGGTTCCTCTTACTCCGCTTACTTCACATCATTATTACAGACAGCAGGCCAGGTGATTGCCATCTTAGATTCTATTGTGTCCTTCTCCCCAGTATTGGCCTTTGTGTAGGCTGTTCAACATCCAGTTCAGTGGCTCGGCAACTGGGTAAGACAAGAGAAGGTCAGCAATGGCGGCTGTAATCTGGCGCGTGTGTAAAGCGTCTATAGTGCGGCGACTCACCGTGCGTGTACCGTCGTTTCGTCATTTGTCGCCAGTTTTTCTCTATGCCTTCGGAAGAACATAGTAGCCGAGCAAAACGCCATCCCTTTGAAAGCCGTAGCTACGCGTTGTTGTCTGGTCCGAAGTGCCCGGATGTGCCGGTGCGTATCTCTCCCGCGAGCGCCGCGGGCGCGAGCAACGCGATCGTCTTCCGTGTCGTCTGCTTCCCAGACTTTGGAAACACGCTTTAAGACATCGCTCGCGTTATAAAACAGCGCGGTTATACTGTAGCCAGTGGCTGCAGCATAATGTTCAATGGTCAAGGAACCTTCAAGTTCGTTCGATTTTAGTGTAGGATGTATATTTCTGCAAACGAAAGCGATAAACATGCTCCGCCTGAAACTCGGCGCCTGCAAGGTCGTTTTCCCTCATGAAGGTTGGATCCAGTTCGGCCCACGTGACCGCTTCGCCGCCAATTAGGAGTTGGCGGCGCAAGGAAAGGAACGCGATACTCTGGCTCTGGCAAGGAGAGCCAGAGTAGCGCAATCTACAACGCCATCTCTCGGCGACTAGCGGCGAACGCCCAGAGGTTCCAACTCCGGTCATAAATGCATAATAAACGTGAAAAAAATTTTTTTTTTTCTTGAAGATTTTGAGGATGTACATAAACCTTTCCGAAATTCAGTGCCATCTGGTGGCTGAAATGGCGGTTTAGCTTTTGCCGTACTAATGGCGTCAATAGGAAGTTTTAGCGGGTCGTGTCCACACGAACAGTTCGTCCTCGAACGCATCGGCGACGCCACTGCGCAGTGCCCGCGCGAGTCGTTCGGGGCGTCGGGAAACTCTTCTCGTTCGTATCTCCCATTCCGCCGCTGGAGTCGTCACCGCAACGTAGCCAGCATTGTTCACGACTCGGGGGAAACAAACATGGCGGTCGGTTCGGCGACTGCTTCGCCGACCCAGCCGAGCGGTAGGCTTAGAACAGCGGGAGGCGATTCGCCACCCTGTTAGTCTGCTTTATTTGAGAGGTTGAACCAAATCATTTCGAGGACTGCTCACAATGGTGAGTGATCGAGAATGCTGTAAACTGCGCATGCTTGTCAATGTTCGCGATCTTCCGGCAGACTAGCTTGCCGCGGCGACCGCGAGCAGACGAAATGGTTTGGTTCGACGGCGCACAACGTGAACGATCGTTCAAGTTCAAGATGACGGAGACACACCACATACCTTTACGGTCGTTTAGATACTTTTTACTCCATCTAGCTTCGCAGTTCTTGAAATTCCGACCGGCAAATGTTACGTCGGCCGTCTTGTTTACATCAGTCGTACGCCGGAAACACGAACCGACCACAGATTTACACGTTGCGGGAATGTTTCACTTGTTTACTTGAAGATGGCGCCACCGGTCAAACACAATCATCATCGTTTTACAGGGTTGCGCCAGTTTCACGATTCAGCTAAAATATGTCAAATTGCATGTTCGGTTTCACGGAGCGGACCAGCTGCACCGTTGGCGATTTCGGAAGCGTGTGCTCGAAAAACGAGTCGCTAAAACCCCCTAATGAACCTGTCGGCTCCAGTATTTTATCGGGTACCGTCAACGGAAAACGAGAATGTGCTCTCCGCCGTACAGTTCTTTCTCGATTATCTCTTTCAGTGTCGATGACCACAAAGATGCAACCAGTCAGAACGAAGCGTCAACCCAGATAGACGCCTCGATAAAGTTCTCTACACCAAGGGGCTTTGAAGTCGATTCTGTGCTCCTGTCAGGTTGATCTGGGCCCGAGTTGTAGAATTGAACGCTTACGCAGCTCTTGCATTAAATTCCTGCTTCGCATGGTTGCTTACACGTCTCGAATATATAGGCCTCGAATCCTCAGCTTCGCAATATCTTCATCATGTTCCTCTCATCAGTAAACGGAAGGCCGCCATTAGTATGGCAAATATGCCAATTATCAGATGATGGTGATGATGATGATAGTGGTCAAAGTGGCCAGACTGAATTTCGGAATTTTACAATAATTTGTGCTAAGTTGTGTGCCAGCCACGTAAATACGTATTTTTTTTTTTTTTTTTTAATTGTTAGAGCGGCATTATGCAGCAGACGACGCGGCACAGTGGAGGACGATCGCTCGGAAGCAGCTAGAAGCAGCAACACTGGTTCATCGGCCGCTCCGGCTTCTCCAGCTGCTCCGGCTCGGTCGCCGAATATTGTACATATTATTTTTAATCAGAGTAAACTAGCTCAGGTGATGCGCAGAGGTATCAAAGTGCTCCAACCCGGCTTGGTAATGTACAATGGACTGGACTATATTCTGAAATGCACACAGAGTTTCCGGAATGCTTGTATTTCGTTGGCGTATGTTGACTGTGTGCCCTTTGACGCTCAGGTGACGCGTCACATAATCTCGTAGCATCGCAGCTGCGCTGGACGGAGCAAAACGAAGTGCATAGTACGTAGATCTGCGCTCCGGGTGTTGCTCGGAACATAATTACACAGCTGGAGTTTTTGTTACGCCTCTGGAAGTTATTCGGCGAGACGACCTGAAGGGCTCCGAGTACTGGCGGCATCAACGCCAGGAACGAAGCCGTCGTGGCGGATCTGGTTGAGCCCACTTCTCCGACACTTGCGATTTGCTCTTCCTTGTGGAATTCTGAAAAAGCTGTTTACCCTTTTCAGCTCGGTTGCTGCCTCCGAAGGCACAGCGAACTGTCGTGTTTGAGCAGCTACGCTGTGCAGAATAGACCCTTTAGTTGTGAATCGCTTCGTAGCCGACGAGTTTTCGAAACTCGATTTCCGGATCTCCTGGATGCTGCTTGACGTGCATCGACGGTCTCGCACGCTGTTCGGAAAACGCGCGAAAAACAAAAACAAACGTCACACAGTTCGTCACCCACTCTGGCCAACCGCAAAAAGCCCATCTCCGCTGCGTACAAAAATCGTCTGCTTCAAACGCCATCGCCTTGGAGATTGCCTTCTCAAAATTTGCACACGCATCCGATATCATGAAAACGTTGATAAAGCGTTGAGTGCTTTACCAACTTCCGGACGGACTAGTTTCGAAAAGTGTGAACTCGGCGTGAATTTTTTTATCTTTATCAGCCGTGTTTTCGATGTTGCGTCGATCTTCATGTGTTGTCCCAGAGGGCGGGCGCGTCCTGGAACCCTGACTCGCGCCGAGCTGCTCTTGTCAACCATATTGTCGGCAAAACACTCCGATCAAAGATTGCGTTCCTAGCGTTCGGGCTAGTGGGTGAGGCCGGACGGCGACGGTCCGCTCCTCGCGTTGCCGGCCCTGGCCCGGCCGGTAGCGCACTGGTGGCCGGCGGCTCTCCCGGCGAAGCGCGCTCGCAGACCCTGGGCTGTGACCGGCTTCGACCGGACGGTGCGCAGGCCTTCCACCGCGGCAGGCCTGTCTGTTCCAGATTTACTGCACTCAAGATTCGGGATTAGAAATACATTTGATCGAAAGTCTTTGCGACTCTATCTTAATGAAATTTCCTCAGTATCTTGGACTAATTATCTCAACATACATTTTTTTAATGCTTGCAAATATGGATCTCGGGAATTTTTTTTACGGGAATAAGAATCAGCACTCTCCAGCGCAAAGTTCAGAGATTGCCAACTTGGAAGCGGAAGCTGACCGAACACAGCAGGAAAACAAGCCAGGCCAAAAGATGCAGGCTCAAAACTCAGCAAAAGAAGGAATAGAAGGATAGAGAAAGGTCACTAAAAGAGCATACAAACACCTTTGTTTTCGTATTCTTTTTAATGCTTGGTCTTGTTAGCGGCAAGAATGTCAGCCTTCTTTGTCCATTCTGATATTCCCGGGAACACTGTGTGGCTCTCTTTGAAATTCAGTCGGCTCCGGAATGCAGCGTTTGGGTAATTTCGATGACCGATGCTGTGGGGGGGGCGGGTTGGGGGGGCTACATGAGATTGGGGGGGGGGTAACGGCACACTGCATCAGAAGGCAGTCACGAAAACGAAGATGCCGAAGTTCCTGCAAAATTTATGACTAAAGATGGGTGCAACCAATGATGACAGCACACTCGTAAAAGAGGTAGAACAAGTACATACATACAGTAAATATCTAGTTGTGAGTAGCGTTCTTTCCTATCTCTGTCTCCTTCCTATTTTGTCTTTGCGCTACATTGTAAATAACCGGTTTTGGTAAGCCTAGAACGGCTTACAACCATTCGCAGCAATGCAGAATGGTTGTAAGCCGTCGCAAACGCACCGACGTCACGAAACTAGAGTTGTCTCGGACGGTCGTAGTCGAGCGCAAGCGTGTGAACGGCCCAGGGTGAGGGCACATTTCCGTAACAGCAACGCCTTTCGGCTTTCTTTTTGCATGCACCGTACAGCATCAGCGCATTTTCGTGGACCCTATACCTGTTTTCACCTCAAGAAAACAGCACTTTTGCGCATTGTTCATACGCCGCGCGAAATAGTTCCCGCCAAATTTGGTTGTTTGGAGGCAGAGGCGATGCTTTTGGCGTTTGAAATGTGTACTCCTTGATAGGATAACATGTATCCACTGCAAAATGCTGCTAAATATATCTGAAATCACCACCTAAAGGTGAAATTTAGTAATCATCCGCGAGAAGCCGGACTTTTTTCCTGTGGTTCTTGAGGTGGAAACAGGTATAGTTCCGTCACTGGAGGGAGGAAATAACTTGAGTTCATCCTACTTGTTTCCACATCCCAGGGTACTGTAGGCCACTTAGTACCGGTCTTTGACCTGCCCACACGTTTATACATAGAATTATTTAGACTGGTATTGCTTTTTCCTCTCCAGTGTCTTAATTCCGAACATCCGAAGTCAATCGATGTGCCAGCTCTTATGACGTCAGGATATTCCAGGCGGTTCAATGCACTGCTTAATTTTTGAAACTTCCAAAATGTTACAAATCATTGCTTAGCAAGAAATTTGTGCATTTCGGCAGCTCTTGTTTTTCTGTCCGCTTCGAATTTTCGTCGGCTTAAAAATAAGAAATAAAAAAGCTTCGTTATTTGAATGTTTGACTAATATTTGGTGAATGGAAACCGCCTTTTTTACAAAAATGACGGCAACGAAATGTTTCGCGGTCGCCGTTTCTATTGGGCAGATCGGGTGTGTATACTTATACAGCTGGCTATAGTTCGGATCTGTACCCAAAAGTTGACGCGAGCAAATCGAAGCTGAAGTCCTTATACAGCACTTTTTTAAACGTTCCGACGTGCTTTGAGGTTAAAGAAAAACAGGCGTCGATACGCCAGCAGTAACGCGGTAGACAACATTTCCAACATGGCTGCCAGAGCATCGTTGCTACATCCGGGTTACAGTGAACTAGAATATAGGGGCAGTGGAAAAATCGTCGGCGGCGCCCCATTGGCCGTGTGAAGCCAGAAGTGTAGACTACCGCGAGTGGCGCTGCTGTCGAAATCCGGAGGACATGACTACTGTAACACGGGATATGGCGTCGCGTACGTTCTCAGATGGTTTCTGTGGTGTCTATGGTCGCTTTCGCAGATTTGTTTTCGTGAATGTCAAGTGCTTAGCATTATGATTACATAGGTTCGAGTCTTGTTGCTAAGCAATGAAAACGAAGAGAAAGAAGACAGATGCGAACCGCTACGCGCCAGCATGCAAGACGGGTTACCCTGGTTTTTACTACATTGCCCAAGTAAGCTTTAAACATTAATTCATAGACGTTGAAATACCCATAAATTTATACACAGGCCACACTAATGAACCGCTAAGATCAAAAACAGCTACGTTTGGCGCGAACTTCGCTGGCAGGAGTGCTCGGAATCGAACACCAGCGCTACCTGGTAGGTTCTACACGGAAACGCCTCACCTGGAAGCCGGCTATTTTTCCACTACTCCTATTCTATACTTCGTTTCAGCTTGGGTCCAGACGCAGGCGATGCTACAAGCTCGAGCGCCGGGCTTTCAGCGTCCCTGCCAAGCACGCGCGCTCGTGCAATGCAAGCACTGTTCAGGGCCACACGCTCGCGCTCGTAACATCGGCTGCGTCTGGACCCGAGCTGAAACGAAGTATAGCTCACTGTATCCGGGTCATTCGGGCCCATGGTGATGGACTGCCAGGGTGTTTTTTCAACGATCTTGTCGGTGTTTTCAAGGTCTTCTGCACGTAAGGGCGTGTACGTAAGGGCGTGTATTGGTGAGCAAGAAGCAGATTCTTACGATCTCGAGTGATAATGGTGACTGTTTATTCCTTGCCGAGCGTGTTTATTTATTCGAATTCGTCCAACTCCGGTGTATTCTACCCCCAAATATTACCCAAATACACCTTTTTTGCGAACAGTGTACGGTGTAAAAAAAGAAAACGGCTTACGACCGGCTTCACAGCAGCGCAGCCGGTCGTAAGCCCTCGCAAGAGGCTTAATAACCGGTCGTGTCGAAATCGGTCCTATACTCCGTTTCACCTTATGTTGTAGCGTAGTAAAGGCTAGAAGCGCGAGCTCATAGCGTTGGCAGCTGCGCTTTAATGCACGAGAGGTTGTGCCGCCGAGATGTGCCCTAGAGCACCGTGCCCTAGAGCAAGGAGCTCGCGCTTGTAGCCTTTCCTGCGGTACATCATAAGGTGGAACGGAGTATAGTCAAACGCAAGTGTGTGAACGGGTCTTTACCGTGCCGTGAAGTTTTGAGAAAAAATAAATAAAATTTGTACTGACCACTACGGGGCGAGAGATGGGGAGATTCAGTTTCTGTTTGAAACGCAACCGCCTTTGCTTGCGAAGCCAGCGAATGGACCGACGTCACTGGCGCTCAGTTGTTGTTTCAGGCAATGTACAGGGGTGACATTTCTCGTCCCGTAATGCCACTGCTTTTTTTTTTTTTTTGCAGCTGGAGGATTTTTTTTTAAGGGTCGACTTGCAAAAAGTTTTTCCCGAAGGTAGGAAAATCCTCCTCGCCAACCTTTCCATTTCCCCTCTCCTACTCCCTATCTTGACATCGTGGGGGGGGGGGGGGAAGGGAAGGGCGGGAAGGGGTGGGGGACTCATTTGTTGCTGCATTTTGGAGCTGGATATGCTGGGATAAACTCCCGGCTTATCGAGCTTCAAGATGCAGCAACAAAAGGCCCCTTCCACCTGCCAACAAGATAGCAGTGGAAGAGGGCGAAAGAGGAAAGGTGGCAAGGAAAATTTTTCTACCTTGCAAAATGTTTTTGTAGGTCGACCTTTAAAAAAAATCAACCTACCATTAAAAAAGTTGTTAAAAGCCTTTTCTAGCGTTTTAGGCGCAGCGCTCGCAAAACTTCTGTGCGTTCAGACGATGTTTTCTCGCGGGGTCGGCATGTTTTGTCTTTGCTGTTGCTTGCCGCCGCTTCTTGTTTCCAGTACTGCAGGCAAT
>JAZHYW010017421.1:0-26186 GCA_037355805.1 Ixodes ricinus
CAGACAAAGAACTTTATTGAGGTCCTGAGAAGCGCTGCCCTTAGAGCAGCACCGCGGGCCGCTCCCACGTGGGGACGGGGAGGCCTAGCCTCACCGCCGCATCGTGGGCTCTCTGGACAGCCCGGAGTTGTGGGAGAAGCTCGGAACTCGTGATGGCAGAGCTCCACTCCTCCTCGGTGACTTTATTGGGCCCCCGTAACGAGGGGCACCGCCAGAGCATGTGATTAAAGCTGCTAACCGACCCGCAGTCCGGGCAAGTAGACTTGAAGGTATCCGGAGCAATAATGCTGAAGAAAGCTAAACTGGGATATGATCTAGTCTGCAACATTCTGAGTGTGATTGCCTGAGACCTGGAGAGTTTACCGTGCGGGGGCGGAAAAGTCCGCCTGCCCATTTGATAGTGCTTGGTGACTTCGTTAAAGGTGAACAAGATGTCTTTAAATTCCCCGTAGCCACCCTGAAGATCGGCGTCCTTCCCGGCGCGGAGGGTTAGAGCGCGCGCCCGAGAGTTAGCAGTATCGTTGAGGTTGGTAAGGGAATCTAGCTGCGAATCGAGATGTGCCGGAAACCAAGTAATGGTGTGCGGGGAGATAATCTTATTGCCAAGAATTTTAGAGGCTTCGTCGGAAATGGAGTTAGAAGCAAAAGCCCGAACTGCCGATCTAGAGTCTGTGTAGATGTGCGATCTACTATCGTCCAGGAGGGCGAGAGCTATGGCCGCCTGCTCGGCCCTCGATGGAGTTGAATCTTTGAAAGATGCGGAATTGAGGATCGAACCCTTGTGATCGATGGCAACGGCAGCGAACCTGGCCGAGCGGCCATACTGTGCGGCATCCACGAAGCAAGTCGAGTGAGGTTCGTCCCTAACGTGTCTGAGAAGCGCGACGGCCCTGGCCCTGCGCCGGCCGACATTGTGCTGTGGATGAACGTTACGAGGAAAAGGAGAGGTCTGAATGCTGGCCCTTTGGGCGTCAGAGAGCTGATGTCGCCGCTCCGCAACGAGCGTGGGGTTGAGGCCGAGTACGGCCAAAATCTTCCTTCCGGCCGGCGAAGACGACAGCCGAGCTACCTGGGCAGTTTCCTGTGCCTCGATGATCTCTTCCAGGGTATTGTGAACCCCTAGCTGCATGAGTCGCTCGGTGCTGGCCTGCATGGGAATGCCCAGCACCCTCTTTATGCTCTTTCGAATTAGCGTGTCCAACTTCTTCTTCTCGTGACCGTGCCAGCAGTGCATGGCCGCCACGTACGTGATGTGGCTCATGAGGAAGGCGTGAAAGAGCCTCAGGAGGTTGTCTTCTCTGAGACCTCCCCGCCTGTTGGAGACTCTGTTGATTAATCTGATCATGTTCTCCGTCTTCGTGGTGATTTTGTTAATCGTTCGACTGTTACAGCCATTCGACTCTATCAGCATACCAAGCACTCTAAGGACGTCCACCCTGGGAATGGGATTACCGGTACTCGTGCGGATCGTTATGTCTACTTCGGACAGTGGCATCCAGCCCTTTGGTTTGGGCCCCCTCCTGACAGGCCTGTATAGGAGCAGCTCCGACTTGCTCGAGGAGCACTTAAGGCCCGTGTTGGTGAGAAAGTGTTCTGTTTGTTCAAGGGCTTCCTGAAGGGCAGTTTCGACCTCGCCCTCGCTACCGCCGACACACCAGATGGTGATGTCGTCGGCGTAGAGAGTGTGGTTAATGCCTTCAACAGTGGAGAGTTGTTTAGATAGCTTGCACATGGCAATGTTGAATAAGAGCGGGGAGATTACCGCACCCTGCGGCGTACCTTTCGGGCCCAGCTCCACGGGGTCGGACTTGAGATCGCCAATCTTGAGCGTGGCTTTCCTGGATCGTAGAAACGAACTGACAAACTTGTGAAACGTGTCGCCCAGTCCGAGTTCCGAAATGGAGTCCAGGATGTGCGCGTGGGTGATGTTGTCGAAGGCTTTTTCTAAATCAAGTCCTAGGATAGCCCTGACATCCCTCGTGTTCTTGTTAAAAATTTGGTGTTTGAGTAGCTTCATTGCGTCCTGCGTAGACAGGGACGGGCGGAAACCAATCATGTTGTACGGGAAGAGATTGTTCCCCTCGATGTGCCTTGAGATGCGGTTGTGTATAACGTGCTCTGCCACCTTGCCCACACAGGACGTAAGGGAAATGGGTCTGAGGTTAGCCAGCCCCGGAGGCCGACCCGGCTTGGGGATCAGGACGACCGTCGCCGTCTTCCAGGACTCTGGGACGGATCCCTGCTCCCAAATGCGGTTGATTTCATCAGTGAGAAATTCAATGGAGCCGTCTTCCAAGTTTCGAAGCGCCCTGTTGGAGATGCCATCGGGGCCCGGGGCCGATCTTCCGTTGAGGTTCTGGAGAACTTCCCTGACCTCGTTGACGGTGAAAGGCTCGTTGAGCTCCGGGCAGGGGGCCCCTTATAGGACGGGTAATCCGCCGGGCTCGAGGTACCGATAGGTAGGTATTTGTTTGTCAGCGCGTCCAAGATGGCGTCTTCCGTCTCGGACTGCCTGGCCTCGTGGAGGACTCTGCTAATGACCTGACTCTGATTGGAGTTGGAGTTGGACTCGTTCAGCAGGTGCTTGAGTAGATTCCACTTACCGCCGACTCGCATTTGACCATCGACCGAGTTGCACACCTCGTCCCATTGCTGTCTGGTGAGGGATTGACAGTGGTCTTCGATGGCTCGGTTGAGCTCCGCAATCTTCTTGCGGAGCCTGCGGTTGAGTCGCTGCCCCTTCCACCTGTCGAGAAGCGCCTTTTTGCCTCCAGAAGGTGTGCGAGGCGGCTGTCCATTCTATCGATCTCTAGGTCCGTCTGGACCGTCTTTGTCGCCGATTTGACGTCTCCTTTGAGCTGCGTCGCCCAGCGCTCGAGGTCGATAGATGAGTCCTGGATCAGTGCCCGCTCCTCTCTGCTCTTGCGAAACTGATCCCAGTCCGTGATGGTAAATTCCTTAAGCGGTTTGCTCTTCACGTTTATGCAAGTGGCGAGTATGTTGTGATCACTGCCTAAATCTTCGTTCAGGTTGTGCCAAGACACAGCCCCGACGTTCTTGACAAAGGTCAAATCCGGCGTGGTGTCCCTCGAGCATGAGTTGCCGATCCTGGTCGGGAACGCCGGGTCCGTGACGAGCGTGAGGTCGTGATTAGCCGCCGCCTGCCACAGGTCGTCTCCCTTGCGTGTTGCTCGCGAGTAACCCCACGCTCGGTGCGGGGCGTTGAAGTCGCCGGCAACGATGAGCGGGGAACCACCGGCTTTACCAGCTGCCCTGCTAAAGAGCGGTGCGAACCTCTGTTTTAGATCCTTAGGTGAGCTGTAGATGTGGAGTATAAAGATGCTACATTTAAGCCGACCACTCGGAATGATTTCAACAAAGGAGTGCTCAACCTTGCTGGAGTCTAAAAAAGATCATGCGTAATGAAAGTGCATCTTTTGGAGACGAGCGTACAGATGCCCCTCTTTCCTTCACCGTAAACGACGTGCGATTTGTAACCCGGTAACGTGACCGCGTCGGAAAGTGTTTCCTGAAGTAGAATGACGTGTGGCTTTTCCGGATGGGATCTAATGAACTGCTGGAGGACAGCCCTCTTGCGCTGAAAACCCCAGCAATTCCATTGCCAGATTCCTATTGCTTTAAGATGAGCCTCCATGACTGGATATGCCAGTTAGCCTATCCTGTACAATGTTACAAGGTGTAGCCGCTTGGAGGTGTTGGGCACCAAAAGATGCCGGGTTTCCGGTCGGAGAAGGCTCATTGTTCGCAAGAGGACAAAACTCCATCGTCCCTCTCCTCGCCTCCAAAGTGCCCACTCTGGCCTCCAGCGCGTTGAACTTGCCGTCAAGGACATCAACTTTAGCGTTAAGCATCGCAACCGCTTCGCTGAGTGATTTGAGCATAACCCTCATTTCAGTCTGAAATTCCTCTAGTCCCTCATCGCGAACGGGCTTCGTTAGGGCCCTCTTTTTGGCCGTACGCGCCTCGGAGGGCGCCTCGACGGGAACCTCCATGGGTGTTTCCTCCCTGGCGGGTTTCGGGGCCTGCGGAGGCTGCGAAGCCTCGGACTTGCGAGCCGTCCTTAATTCTGCCATCTCTGACCTGAGTTGTTCAATAGCGCCCTTCAGCGCCGCGTTTTCCCTTTCCAACTGTACGATTCTGGTGTTGTGTTGCTCAGGCGGCGTACCCCCGTTACTTGTGTCGGGGATCCTTTGACGCGATCAGCCCACCCGGTCTCCTTGGCAGCAGGCTTCCGGATGCGAACCGCTGAGCCCCCGGAGCGTGAGCGGCTTCCGGAGCGAGAGCGGCCCCCGGAGGCAGCCCGCGGCAGTCGGACCCTGGATCGCCCTCTCGAGGGCACCCTGGTCATGCCCGGCCCCCGGGATCCACTCCCGGCCCGGGGTGGAGCGGCCGGTCTAGACAGCGCGCCCATAGGCGGAAAATCCTGGTTGTAGTCACGTCGCTCTTTTCTTCTCTGTCTTACGATGTAAGGCACTTGATATCTCTGCTTACAGGACTTGTCGGCCGTGGGATGAGGCCCCCGCAGAGGGCGCACTTCGGTGAACAAACATGTTGGTCGCTTGGGGAATTTACTCCGCAGCCCCTGCAGACCACGTTTTCGGGAGTCGGGCATACGTCGGCTCGGTGACCGAGCCTGCCACATGCGTAGCAGACCTCCGTTTGTCTTCGGTAGAGCGTGCATCTGAGCATACTGAGGCCGCACATGACGTAGTTTGGCACTTTGAGACCGTCAAAGAGAATGACGACTGTGGTGGAATTCTTGATTCTTCTAGCTTCGAGAGCCTTGGGGTTCCTCGGCTGTACGATGAGACTTCTAAGTTGCTCGTGATCTAATTCCAGGTCAATGTTTCTTATGATCCCCTTGCACGTGTTGTCGGGCGCAGCGAGGTAGGAGCTGACCTCGTAGATTGCTGAGCCAATGGAGATGGCTTCAACCCCCGCATAGGTCTTGGCGTTGTGTTCTGAGGGTGTGCTGACCACCAAAATGTTCTGCATGGCGTTGGGGCAGATGATGTCTTCCGTGGCATTCGTGAAAGAGAGACCCGCCGCCGTCACGAGAGCCTGGGCGATCTTGACTTGACTAACATTTTTGACGTTTAGGCCTCCCCGAGGTCGGACGATGACTCTAAAGTGCTCCTTCGGCAGGCGAGGCATTCTCGAGGCAGCTACAAGGCGTTTCTTCACGCTGGCGGGAGTGCGGGACGCCGCCATTGCTACTGCCACTTGGCGTGTTGGCGGGCTGCTCGCTCTCGGCGGGCAGGCACTTCTGGGAAGATTTACGCTTGGTAAACGCCGACTGCCAACCGGCGCACTGAAATTCTTCTGGGGAAATGTCTTCCCCTCCACTGTAACTTGCATGGCCATCTTAATCAAAGCAAACGAGGTCGCACGGGAGCGAGCCCGCCGAGCCTCCACCGGGGAGGTAGGCCTATGGTGTGAGGCTTAATGCGTCCGCGGTATGGCCGAGCAAAAAGTCTCTTGAAACACTGGCAAAAAATCCACCCACCGTGGAAAATTTGGTATCGGCGTGGTCTGGACGACTTTAGGCGTCGAAGGAGACAGAAATCACGAAGAATAGATCAAAATTTCCGACTGAAAACAGTTCTAGGTTGATCGAAGAAGCAGGGCGTCGTGGCCTTGAGTGGGACCACTAGTTATGATTTCACTGCGGGCTGCCCCATAGAGGAGCCATGGAAATCCTCCATGTTTTTCACTCAAATAAATAGACATATAAACGCGCGACTCCTTGAATTGGGCGGCAACAAGCGCCACCTAACGGACAGCGTTCAAACATAAAAAAAGAAACTAACAGCCTGCTTTGAGCGCCTTGCCAGACTTGCACATTTATATACACAACCACACTTCACACCACTGATCTCTATGTCTGTTTGCTGGATCGCGTTTGGTCAGCTCCGCCTATGGACCGGAATGTGGTCACTGGCGGCCATCTTTGGGTAGAGTTATATCATTTCTAGCCATCATTGTAATATGGCGGACAGCGCAATGGCGGCAGGCTACCATAAAAAGGCCGTAGATCTAGTACACTGTACCGTGGGTGATATTTCGTGCTTGATTGAAGTTGTTCGACGAAGCAGATTCTTGAAACCCGGCGTGAACGGTAGCCTCATCTTTGGGGATCCGGCGAAAGTTCTACGAAAGCGCAGCACCGGGGCAAAGCAGCGCAACTCGCATCGAAAGCAGACTCCGTAGCGGCGTCCGCTTTCAATGCTTCTTTGGATGCGACTTTCGATGCGTGCTGTGCTGCTTTTCCGCGATGCTGCGATTTCGTGCAAACTTTCACCGGGTCCTCAAAGATCGGGCTACCGTTCACGCCGGGTTTCAAAACATGTTTCGCCAAATAATTTCAATCAAGCACGAGATATCACCCACCCTAATTTGACGGCAGCCTGCCACGACACCTGCCAAAACGCTGTCTGCCATGGATGGATGACAGTGGCTGCAGGAGCTGTACCTTGGCTAGAGGTAATATAACTCTACCTAAAGATGGCCGCCAGTGACGGCATTCGCAGAGCGGGCAAACGCGATCCAGCAATTGTCATTGAGATCCAGTGCTTCACACATTCGCGTCAAAAAGGCATCATATGCATTTAGTACACGATGTGTTCACAAACAGTACAAGGTACAACATGAGATATTTACACTCTACATTCCTATACACACGACTAGTCGACACCACCAGCTTATATACTGCTGTATTTGCTGTGACCGATTAGGATGGTGACCACTGTCATATTTTGCATAAATATGAAAAGACTGTGCAAGATTTACCCGTATATAATATTTTCCTCTACTGCCCTTAGGAAAGCGCTCGTATCTCTAATATAATATATTGCAAAAGTGAACTGCATGTTATAAATAAATTTGAATAGTCGCTTCACGTCACGTTTTGATCAGTTTCGTTTTCTCGCTAGCCTACACTTCAAGTTTACAAGCCTGTTTAATTAATTGTATTAATTATCGAAACCAATTTCTGCAATCTCAACTTTCTGAACACGCTGATGCATTTTCTTTTCTCTTTTACATATCCGAATGACTTCAGCGGCGGTTGAGTACACGTTGAGCACACTGAACACGCGCAGATGATTCTAGCGAAGCCCGTCCGCCGGTCCTCCCTGAAACGTTGTTTCAGTTTTCTTCTTTTGCTGCAATTTTTCTGCTCAAGCACGTGTCTTTCACAACCTCGTTTATGTGAAAGCGACTTCAGCACATCGACTCCACTCGTTCTTCGAACGAAACCGACGCGGCAACGTTTACATGAATGCGCACCAAGCCCTACACGAAGGTGGCGCCACGCCGGCCGTATGCAGCTCTGAGGTTCTGCGGGTGGCCAAAGTGTGGCGCCGCGTGAAGCTTCCGTACGTCTATACATAAGTGTTCGTATAGCCATTCATTCGTTACAACCCAGACGTGGTTCTCAGTCTTATCGCCGCAGTTTTGAGCGTCGTGTCGCATAGGTTATCTTCGCCACCAGCGGCGTAGACTTTCCATTTTCCCGGAGGGGGCAGGCTGAGAAGTTCCCCGGGGGGGGGGGGTGCTGCGCGTTATGTTTTCGCCAGAACTGGAGATTGAAGCTAACGCAAGCACGCTGGGATTCCATTTCCCACGTATTTTGTCAATAAAGGCAACGTGGGCGTTATTTTGTTTACATCCTACTACTAGAAGCTCGTTACATGGCACGTAAACAGCGTCTCGGAAATAATAATAATAATAATAATAATAATAATAATAATGGTTTATTTTCCAGTGCCCACAAACAACTTAGCGTTCTATTGTGTGGTGCACAAACATGGGTGAAGTATTATACATTTAAGACAAAATACAAATTATCAAAGACAAACTAACAACAAACACAAGCAAAAAAAAAAAAAAGATCAAGGCCCGGGCCCGGAGGGGGCTCTGCCCCCCTGGATCTCACCAGGGGGGCACGAGCCCCGTTGCCCCCCATAGTCTACGCCTATGTTCGCCACCATATATTCTCAGTTCTCGCGCTTTCAACCAATCATGGGCGTTCATGAAGAGATCCGTTATCGACCGTTATTTTGTTTGATCTTTCGAAGCGCGTGCGGGCGAGCGGTGTGCGGCGTGCGCGAAACGATCGAGCGCAACCTAAACCTTCGGCGGCGGGGGTCTGCGCGTTAGATGGTTCTTTCAGCTTTCAGTTCGGCGAGATGGCTGCTGTCTATAGACATTGCTGTGTAGCAAAGTGGTGCCAGCATACGACAAAAACCGCTGACTGCAGTTTTTTTTCGTTTTCCGACGGACGACAGGTGAGAGTAGAAACTTCGTACGCGTGATACTGAAAGAAGTGAACGCGTTAAGTTAGGCGCTCTATTTTTCTTCTTTTCTATTTTCTTTTTCAAATAGAGCAGGTAAATTGATCTGCTTTGCAAATTTCCCAGAGTTCAAGTTGCTGCCGTTGAGCAAACTCCGCGAACGTAGTCTCTGCGGCGAACATTTCGCCGCGTCTGCCTTCAGGAGTTCAAGAAAGACACGAATCCGGGAAAATGCGTGCCCATCGGTCTTGGTGACGAATTCAGTATTGGAGGCCCTCGTCTCTCCAGGTCAGCCGGTTTCAAAATGTTTCATTAGTGTTTGTAGGTAGTAATAGCAATTTTCTTCCATTTGAAATTACGTGCCATATCCCATACCTTTTTTAGATATGAGCCCCTAGTTGTCCAAAATAGCCGTATAATAGAGAGGCATAATATGATGCATTTCTGCACAAAGCTGAGATTATCACAACGTGACTGAGGAGACATCTGCAATACGCATAAAGGCTTGCAGCGCCCACGTGAGAGTAGGCAGCCTTAACGGGCCGATATTGTTACGGCTTGTTTGCTTCTTGCTCGAGGTGTGAGTTTTTTTATTGGTTGTGTGCAACTTGGTGCATATATTCGTTACTTAAAATCCTGCAAATACTTCCCTGCATATTGTATATTGTCCTTTTAAGGTTGCTCATACATTGGGTCTCATGCATTGTATAAAAAAAATTCTAATGCTGTGCACTGGAGTTTTAGGATGCTTTTTCGAGTGATGACTAACACGTCATTATAGGGTATAAAAGTAATTCATAATGTCTTGTAAATGTTTTATTGAATGTCCTAAGTAAGAGCTTAAATAAATGAGATGTGCTTTTTGTGAAAACTGCTTGCTTAAGACGTATGTAGTAATAAAGTACATATGTAAATAATAATTAAAAGATCGCGAGATGCCAGTGAACGCAATTATTTCTATATGATGTCACATGTTTGTATATCTATGCTCTTAAGCTGAATTATTCATTGTTTATGCATTCCTGTAAAAGCTAGGTATTTTTATAACATGAAATGACTTCAAATAAGATGCGTCTGATTCAATCTTGCGGTTTTATGACGTTTCCTTGGCGAGGTTGTGTGCAGTGTGCTTGTTGTTAGGCATCGATAAAAATACAGCAAACACAGATGTCCGTATCAAGCGACGTCCGTGTTTACAGTGTAAAAAGCGATGCTTAACACAGACGCACGAGCGCGCGCCGTACGCCAAATCTCAACACGGATCACTACCCATCATCGTACACGCATGCGCGATAAACACACGCAGAAGAATGGATAGTTCGGCGAGTTGGGAATTTATCGTAAGAAACAGCGCGAAAAACAGGCGAGGACGAAGAAGAAACGCAGGGGACGAGCGCTCGTCCCGTGTGTTTCTTCTTCTTCCTCGTCTAATTTTCGCGCTGTTTCCTACAGTAAAACACACGCATACAAAAAAAAAAAAACGGCCGAGAAAAGAGTAAAAAAATGGCAGGAGAGAGGGGGGGAATGGAAGGGGAGAAAGGTGAGCAGGCTGATGATGATGATAGCTGTTCGCTTTAGCGGCGCCGGGGCGCCATCTGCAAGTACTTTACAACCCAGACCTAGTTCGCGAGGCTGCCGCAGCGCCTAGAAGCGCTAGTTTCGCCGTATCATGGTGGAAGGTACGGCTGCATCCGGCTGGCCACCCCGTGTCAAAGCTCAAAGTTATGCAGTTCCGGCACCAGCCGCACCACGTTTTCCGGTGCGTCGCACGTGGAGGCCTTTCGAGGCGTTCACTGGAACGTAAAGATCGTGCCCGCTGTCTTCGGTGCTGTGGAAGAAGTTACGAGACGGAAGAAACATCAAAAGCCAAGGGTTTAGGGCTCCAGGCCGGGCCGCCGGGTCACTCTGGACCAAAGGTGACGTGTGTGCGCACGCTTTGAGGACGCCTCCGCGCTTCGCCGCGCCAGACCTCGCCGATCGCGACCGGACCAACCGGACCCCGACTCCGAAAGGCTCCTGCGCAGCCAGGAACGGCACCCAGGTAGGAGCTGCTCGTTCTGCGCTACCATGCAGTGCTCGGAGCTCTCGGTGTCGTTCGTGCTTGCGCCGGAGCCTTTGGATCACACCTTTATTGAGAGCACGCTCTTTACTGAACCGCACAATAAAAGACGACAAGAGTATCTCGTCCGGCGAACATTCAAGTCAACTAACGCCTCTGCGTAGCTTCCTGTGCTTTTCTAGAGATTTGGTTAAATTCCTCGAGCACGACGCCAGCTGCCAGCTGTTTACTGCTGTACATGGTAAAACCCGCGACGAAACCAAAAGGAACAACCGCGATACTTATTATCTGCCTCGGGTTTTAGTAGGTGCCTACCAATGTTGCCTGTACTCTTTTGCAATGTTTGTTTTCTGTCAGTTTAGGCGAACTGAGCCACACGCCTGTTTCGACCGGTTCAAATTTGAATAAATGGTAACCAACGCACAAAGAAAACAAGTTTCAAGTACTTTTTGATATTTTGAAGTGACTTTTACTATTGAACGAGTGCATGCACTCGAATGTTCAATTCAAGAGTTTATAAAACCTAGAGTGCCTCAATGTCCTTCGGTTTAGGGTGATGCCATCGTTTGTAGTACCCGATGCCGACAGCACGCGCTCACAGGGAAAATACAAAGAAATCGCAGGAAACAAAATGTCGCCTTAGCACAGTAACCGCCACGAGCGAGTGCAGGGACACGCTCTTTCACGCGCTTCAGAACAAAAAAATAATAATAACCGTTTGAAACAAAATGGCCGGATGTCATCACCCCAAGCAAAGCGCACATGAAGGCACCCTAATAAAACCTGACTACACCATGCTTGTCACCTGCCATGGTGGTAACGCTCAATGGCTCGAGCCCAGTGGGCAGTTAAGTAAGCCTGTGGGGTAGTTACAGCCGTCAAAACGCATGATGACTAGGGGGTGCTCACTTTTTTAGAGTGCAGGGAGGAGCCCTGTAGTACAGTGAACTATACTCCGTTAACCTTATGTTGTACCGCAGCGAAGGCTAGAAGCGCGAGCTCATAGCGTTGGCAGCTGCCCTAAATGCACGAGAGCTTTTGCCGCCGAGATGTGCCCTAGAGCCGGGAGCTCGTGCGTGCAGCATTTAAACGCGTCGGTGGAGCTCTATCGGCAGTGTGAAGCCAGAAGTGTAGACTGTTGCTAGTGGCGCTGTTGTCGAAATCCCGAGGACATGGCTACTGTAAAATACATGGCGTCGCGTATATTCTCAGTTGATTTCTGTAATGTCTATGGTCGTTTTCGCAATTTTTTTTTGTGAATTTCAGGTGCTTGACATTGTGATTACATTGGTTCGAGTTTTGTCGCTAAGAAATGAAAACTGGTCACGCAGGTACACTGGCTGTACCGGTTTCACTGGTGAAACCGGTAGAACCGGCGTACCTGTGTGTCAAGTAAGGCTGGTTTTGACATATGCCCAGTAAATCCAGTGTTACCAGTGCATCCAGTATACCCATGTTCGATAATCCAGTTTGATACTGGTCCAGTATCCTTAGTAAAACTACCAGTATTCCCAGTATATCCGTTTAAAAATTCAGTTTGATACCGGCCCAGTATTCCAGTAAAACTACCCAGTTTGCCCGTCCAATAATCCGGTTTGATACTGGCCCAGTATGCTGAGTATGGAATTTTTTCAAGAGGGCCAGCTTAAACGTCTTGTTTTTACTTGCATCGTAACCCTTCAGTTGACTCTAGACAAGCTCAGTGGGGTTAAAGGGGCGATGCAACAATTTTTGTACTTTGCGCAAATAGCGCTTAGAACGGATCCCTGACGTTAATGACCTATGAAACACGCGTTCGATGTTCACCCCACGCAATAGAAGTCCCAGTAAAAAATTAAAGAAAAACGAGCAGCGTTCACCCCCTCAACTCGCAGCCAGAACAAGCGGCCACGTGATCTGGAGCCGATTATATGCCGCCAATGTTGATCATAGCCACGCGCTGGGGTTGGCAAAGCACAGGACACGCGCTGAGTTCCAGACATTGTTATGGCTCGGCTATTGTCGTCGTTGCAGCGATTGGACACGGGCCACTACCCGAATGCTTCTCGAGCTAGTAATTATCACGAGCCCAAATCGAGTGCCCACGCAATGCTCGGGTCCAATCTATGAACAGCATTCAAATATCGTCATATGGGTGTACTGCGATCCCCACTTTACGTCATCAAATTTTGCAAAGGAGAGATTGAATGAAAATGATCACTTTTGTCTCTGAAATTACACCGCAACAAAGGAGTTTCTTGGCCAGTGGCGTTGCGTGCGAGTAACCTTGAGTCCCACTAGTGCCAGTAAGCTCGTGTAAAGTGAAA
Source organism: Ixodes ricinus (assembly GCA_037355805.1). NCBI lineage: Eukaryota > Metazoa > Arthropoda > Arachnida > Ixodida > Ixodidae > Ixodes > Ixodes ricinus. Next base: position 12,681 of record JAZHYW010017421.1, read on the forward strand.
AACATTCCAATTGAATATCGTTCCACCACCGCTTTAAGTTAAAAAATAATTTGTAGTTAGGCAAGCTGGCGCATTTTAGATTCGAAAAGCGCCAAAATCCAGGACTACAGGTTAAGTTCTCAGTGGTGAGATTAAAAACGCAACATTCTGTGCCCATGCAGCTCAGCAATGTAATCGACGCGGTATTTGTCGAGATCTGTCCTTGCCAACTTATCCTTCTCCACGAGGCCCAGAAGCTCAGCTTTTAGCCTGGTTTGATCCCGGATAAAGCCGTTGTTGTTGAGCCAGTCCAGTATGGCTTGTTTCTTTGTATGAGGGCGCTTGGGAGAGATGAAGCCTAACCGAGTGGTATTAATTTGTTGTTCATGACGATGATGATGCTTGGCTTCAAATTGGGCCACAGCTACTTGACTAACCACATCTCTGAAGCACTTTTCATCTATTTCCTAACGGTTCCTAATGGTTGTCACCGCTGCCCTTTTTTGCCCTAAGTACTTCGGCAGCACTGTCAACAGAGCCCTCGACTGCTGCCCAGGTGGGCCACAATAGGTCGCTCTCTTTTCAAGAGGGATCGTTGAGTCCAACTGTGAGGACTTTCGCCTTTGTTGAAGGCATCACTTTGCGTTTTCGCAGAAGTGCCTACCCTGATTGAAAAAGGCCAATATGAACTCGGCTTATTGGAAATATTGTATTCCAATGAAGTTGATGGAAACCAATAAAAGCTTATTGTTATCCGATTAACCCAATACGCACGATGGGAATTCATATCGGAGCACAATATCCCGATATAGTATGCGGTTATTGGTATACAACAGGATATTGGATCACAATATCCCGATATAACTTGCGGTTATTGGTATACAACACGATATCGGAGCACAATATCCCGATAGAACTTGCGGTTATTGGTATACAACACCATATTGGAGCACAATACCCCGATATAATGCGCGGTTATTGGAATAGAATACGACATCGCGTGCATATTGGTGACCGACATGGACATACTGTACGGCCACACGATATATAAATATCGGTCGTCAATCACAGGCCCAAAGGAGAATACAATATTATATCGCGTGCATATATCTCAGAACGGATACCAAGTTACCAACATGAATTATGCCGGCATACACCGCGGACTAAGAGGAAACGTAACACGATATTGAGCGTTCGTGACAGCAACATGTGGATATCGGTATGCCCACATATACGACATCGCGTGAATGATATCGTAAAACAGCACGAGTTACCACACGGCAATACGCGAGAGAAAGATATTGGGTATGGATACACGGAAGACAAACGTTCTGCGTTGCGAACACATCAACATTGATCGACAGTGCATGTATGTACGGCTGTTGGAACGGCACACAGAAACCACAGCCTCGCGCGCTTGAAATGCTAGGCAACCACCAAACCATTCAGAATAACTAGCTGGAACACCCGCGACCTACCTTTTAATGAGAGAGCCCAATAACGAGTGATCGTTTTCCAACAAATGTTTATTGCAGTTGTTGTAATGCAACAAAAGTTGATCGCCAAACGATAAACCCAACATCGCAATACAACAAGAAACTATCGGTGTTGGGGCACAACATCGAATACGATATCTATACGAAGTTACCGACGGTGGGATATACAACATCGAACACGATATAGAATTCGAGGTTACCGGTGTTGGGACCCAAATTGAACGCGATACGTGACAATGTCGGATCGCACGATAAAATAATGAGGGTGAATAAGTTTGACAAGTCACGTGCATGTAGTTGCTTTTTACGCGCACATTTATCGATATTGACCCACCTTTCTGGGTAATCCTACGTAGTACACAAAATACACAACATGCGAGCACATTTCACCCACCACTCTTCGTCGCCTGTTTCGCGAGATTCACACACGGTATAAAAAACGATGCGAAAAATACGTCCATTTGCGCCATCAAACGATACGTTACAGCCTCATTTTTTAAGAAGATGAGTTTCCATCGCCAGCCCGCGCGCGCGTCAGCTCGCGTTCAGGAGGCAGTTCGACGAGCCTGCGCCTGCGCTGTAGCCGAGGCCGAGCCGGCCGAGAAAGCCGCCCTGTGGACCCGCCAAGCCCAGCGCCGCCGAGCATGCGCAGTGCGCAGCAGGCGGGCGGGCGTCGGTTGCGTTGGTCGCGCGACCCGCCGCCGGCGCGATCGACGGACAGTTCGTCGCGCTCCTGCTCGTGGGCATCAAGTGAAACCAACACACTTTCAATTGCTTCGAAAGGTACGTATACACGACTTTATTACGTGCAGCATTGAGTGCTTTGGTGTACAAGGATCAAAGTAAACACCGAAGGACAGAAAGGAGACGTGACGTTTTGAAATCGCAGCTTATTTGAACACATGTGTCCCCTGTTGAAAGCCTCTAGCTGTGCTCTGTTGCAGGCGTCATTTCGACTGCGTGTACTCCAATGTAACGTCAGTCAGTGTTCACACTCGGCTAGCTTTGCTCTCTTGTTATCTCATGTGCGAAATAGACGTAGAAACCAGCGCCGCGTCTCTTTCGGATACTCAGCCTCCAGCCCCTTCCTTCCGGCGTGCTTTCTGCCGCGACCGTTCGACGCATTGGATTCGCGGGCTCGTCAGGCTCGTTCGAAGATGCGTTGTTTGAAGCTGACGAGTCGCCGAAGTGTTACCGGAGCTTCTCTTTAGGAAAGTCGCAATCGACGCTCGGCGGCTCGGCTCTGAGCTCGTACTTTTCTCCTCCCGGGTAGACCATGAGTGCCGACGAACGAAGTTGAAAAACGCTAGCGAGTGACTTTGTGAGGCCGCCCAACTGTCCTTCTATCAACGGCGCAAAACAAATGATGTCAAAAAACAAAAAAAAACGTGTTTTTTTTTTGTTGGCCATGTTTCATCTCAACGCAAAGTGAATCGCGGCTGTACGTACGTCGGTTGACTCATTACTGTGCCTAGATTGTAACGGAGCCTTTTGGTGTGATCTTATTCTGATATCGTTATATCTCGCCTTTTCATCTTGGCTGCACACTTCTAGACGACATTCTACACATTGCACTTCTTGTCGACATGTCGCTGGTGCTTGAGACTAATTGGAAGTCACTGTTTGCTCACTCCTTGGTGCACATATTTTATGTTCAACATCAGTTATCTGAAGGAGGCTCCATGAAACCCTGGAATGTGTTTAGAGGTACCTCTACATACCGTATTAGAGTGCTGTTTTGTGTGTTGTAGGTTCGTACGAAACCAAATTGCACTTTGTAATATACTCATGACTGTTCACTACAATTAAAGTTGCAATGAAACATTGGCCACGAGAGGTGACTCGGCCAACGTGGCCGACAAATTCCTCGCATAATTTTTTCCATGGGTCATTTTGGATGTTGACAAATTTTCTTGTGAATAATGAGTGTTATGCACATATGTTTCTTCTACTTTTCAGACAGGTACTTCAGTTAGATAAACCCCAGCAAAGGCAGCAAGACAGTCTCATAGGGTCACACCAAGGATAACGGCATTCCTGCTCGAGTCCCGAGTCTTGTCACCGAACTTCACTGAACATAATGGTACATTCCCTTTCCTTAACTTTGTGGGAGCCGAGGGTGAAAGACGAGGCAGAGGGCACGTGACAGGCGGTCGGCGGAGAAGTCACGAGCTGGCGAGAGACAGTGCGTGCTGAGCGAGGCTGGAGCTGGGCAGGAACATCGGAGCCGGGCTGCCTGGCCTGGCCCATGGCGAACCCCGGAGCGGTCCACCAGCGAGGTTCGAAGTCCGGACCGGCGGAAACGGCGAGCCCTGGCCATCTAGCCTAGGCCACGACGATCCCGGGGTGGTTCCGCAGCGAGACTCGGGCAGTGATAGCCCGGGACAGCCAGCCTACGCAGCGCTGGCGTGGGAAGGACGATCCGCAGGCCTGGACACGGACTCCGACTGTGAGCTCTGATCGACGGGCGACAACAAGGGTCGGCGTGCCTGGACTGCCGGCTCTGAACGACGGGCAACCGGGAGGTACAGTCAACCCATTCGCTGTCTTCTCGTTGCTGTATGTCACTCCCTGGGTGACGGGCGGAGCGCATACCGATCGGGTGGCGATTATTAGTAGCTAAGCGAACTCCATAAAGAAACCCACATTAAAATGGCACATCCAACGTGGGGCCCGTTCGGTATGCCTCTGCTTCTAGTCGTCCCCAGGGAGTCCCACGGATTCGTTGAGCGGGTTGTTCACTAACGCTAACGATGCCCGTTGAGACAAAGTATGTTGGAATTTTGGCGACTTGTCGCACAGCAAAGCTCAGCAGGTGTCTTCTCGAATCGAGTACTTCAAGGGCTCGAAGGACGAGGTTGCAGACGCGCTTTCTCGGGTACCCCAGAATAGTGGTTGGCAGGAGATGAGGAGCGCGGTTAAGATGTAAGAAAGTCGTCTTCGGAGGCAGAGGAGAGCCACGGCATATTCGCTGGAAGGCAGGATAGCGACTGGCAGGAGGGGAAACAGCCAGGACTCATTGCAGATTTAGGATTTAGGCTTGGGGTGATGCGGTAGGCAAGTAAGCGCTTGTCGAGGCCCGGAGTGCAGATGGGTGTTTGTCAGTGGGTGTCGGAAAGATTGCGGAAATGGCAGTCGACACCGGGAACATTGACGGACGAGATTGTCAGCGGGTGTCGGGTAAACTGGCGGAAATTGCGGTTGGCACCGGGAACGCTGGCAGGCGAGTTAATGAGCATTATGATTTGTAACTGCTGGGCCAAGAAGGCTAGTTGCTTCGCGTCAGTCCAACAATCGACGAAGGGCGGAGGGACGACTCTCCCTTGAGGGGGTCGTTCCAAGAAAGCTACGAAATGATTTATATGATTCTTTCTCGACTTCACTCTGGCCGGTCGTGGCAGTGACAGCAAGACTTTTAATAAGTTATGTCGCGTCACGACCTGGCCGGGGATGAGGCGGTAGACATTTAGGTGGCTTGTAGCTGTCCAGCTTGCCTTGAGGCGTGAACGGTTGAAGCGGGCTTGCTCGCTGAGCGTGAACGGTGGAAGCGAGCCTAAGGCCCACTTCAGACGGGGCAATTTCACCCAGCAACTTAACGTCGCAACACCAGCAACACGGGCCGCCTGCGTTCGCACGCTGCAACCGAATTGCTACGACTTGCCATCATCATCATGAAATTTGATTTTTCTTGCCTATTTAGATGCACAACTATGTGCTAAAAACGTGTTTTTATATCTTTGAGTGGCGTTGAGAATACTCACTCATCTTTCTGAAAATGTTTATTTCCAAAAACGATCCATTTCAAACCAGGACCAAGTCTTCAGCTGTCATCATCACCACCACAGGGGTGTCACGTGAAAATATTTCGTCCCTGATTGGCTGCTGCCGCTTCAAACTTCTCCAATTTGTTCGAGTTGCTTGTCTGTTTCGAGCCGAACCCGATCTCAGCAATTCGTGTTGATCTGGGAAAACCTAGGGAACAACCTGCCAGCAACCTCAAAATTGCTAGAAAAGTTGCCCCGTCTGAAGCGGGCCTTAGGGAACTGAAATCAAGGGCAGTGGAGCTCTGGGTTCAAACCCACCTGGAGACGTTTCTTTTCTTTTTGCCTTTTTTTAGTATATATATATATATATATATATATATATATATATATAATAATACTTTTTTAAGTTTTAACGTATAGGACGCATAATTCACACACTAATTCACATTCAGAAGTGCTTTTATTCACACACTGTGGCTCCCTAGTGCTTGCAATAGCTTCTTGCTGAGCTATTGCAAGCTCTGCAAAGGGAGGGGCATCTTCCCACCCTTTACAGGCTGTAAAGCTGTGGCTTGCACAGCTCTAGCAGGTCGCACCTCGCTCACTGGCTCCATCACCAAGCATAGGTGCTGCATGAGTCGCGCCACACCGTAAGGCTATATACGGTCAGGTCACAGCACCTGGGACCATTCGTCACTGCACTCAGCTATGGTATGGTGGCATGGTCTGGGCATGAAGCAGGGGTACAACTTGGAAATGCTCATCTTCATCACATTTGAAACACATTTTTTATTACTTTTGTGTCGAGTTGTCAGCATTTTAAGGGTGAGGAAGCAAGCAGCAGCGAGAGCAAGAAAAAATTGAAAGCCGCTCTTATTGAGAATTTATTACGAGCACTAGGAAGCCGTGGAGTATTCTTAAAACGCTTCTAAAGGTGAATTAGCATATAAATTATGTGCTAGTGCCTCAAAAATCGAAAAAAAAACAATTTAAATATAATTAATAAGGATAAAAATATACACCAGGAGGACTTAAACCAGAACTACACAGTCTGTAAGTTTGAAATTTGACACCATAAACCACTTGGCCACCACCCAATTTTATTTCTAGGTCGTTTATTGAGGTATATGAATTTCGTTTGCAGCTGTCGGCTGCAAGAGAGATAGCCTTATTTTCATTTACTTTACTATTCCCACCAAATATGACAAGTGACCAAGAATAGAACCTCATTTGTCCGCCGAGGCACTGCTAGCATCAAGGCAAGCTAGCCTGGCTCGCTGGGCTTATAATTTGTTTCATCACCCGTATAGGATTCTGTTGCCACTCATCAAAAGAAAAAAAAAACTGTGACTAAGTCTGACTTGTTTTGGTGTGCAGGCATCCTTGGCAGTAAACTCTGCTAAATGAGGCAAAATATATATTATACTCTTTTAGCAAATATGCATTGTTTTAGCAAAATGAGCTACACTATTTGACTGAGGTGAAACAGAACGAGCCTCTCCACCTGGGTCTGTTTTGATCTCTCGCAGACACTATTTCCTGCTTTTTGTGGTTTGTATCAGACTTTTGTGCCTCTGTCCTGCCAAAGCATCTGTGTTAGACTAAGACTGGGTGTTTTAGCATATGTGCAGGTATTCTTCGCAGCAAATGGCTGCCAATCAGGAACACGAGTTTGTTCTCGGCCACCAAGAGCAAGTATTTTCAAAGTGAGCTATTGCCCGCCTATATGAGTTTTCTGTTCCATTCCTCTTGGATGCCATTTCCTATGTGTAGTGGTCTTGCATTAGTATTTTGTTGTCTCTCCTGCAAAAATACCCAAGTTTGACTAAGACCGGGTTCTTTCTTATACATGCAGGTCTTGGTGGCAAGCACCAGCCAATCAAGGCCAGAAGTTTGCTCTTTGCCACTCATGGCAAGTGTTTTCAAGGTGAGTGATTGATGCCTATCTGAGTTGTGTGTTTCATTCCTCACAGACAATCTATTTCCCGTCTTTATAGTGGTCTTGTGTCAGGCTTTTGTGTCTCTGTCCGGCCAAAGCATCTATATTAGACTAAGATGGGGTTCTTTCGGGTATGTGCAGCAATTCTTGGCAGCAAGTGGCTGCCAATCAGGAACACGAGTTTGTTCTCGGCCACCAAGAGCAAGTATTTTCAAGGTGAGATATTGCCCGCCTATATGAGTTTTAGCATTTGTCAAGAAGCGCAAAATCAAGGCCCGGAGGTTTGCCATTGCAAAAATGTTTACTCGGAAGCGCATAGGGAGGAGGCTTTACAAAAGTATCCACCTGCCTCAACAAGTGAAACCGAAACTAAAAACGTGGGTTCCATTTGAAAACAAACATTGTCAGCCCGAGTTAACTCGGGGGCAGCACGGAGCAAACAAGCCACGGTACGAGTATGCTTGGTTCAGGCTTGTGTAGGGGTGGTCGATGACTCGGCGTTTTCTAAAAAATATTTTTTCTAAAAGTGTGGTGGCCGAATATTTGGGATGGGCATTGAGTCCGGATGTTACGGTAAAATTGCATCCACGTGCCGGGATTCATGTGTCTTGTCTCCCTAGCGAGCGGGACAAGGCCTGTAAAAGTTTAGGTTCACAAAAGGGGTGCGTCAATATTGACGTCTCATTTTACATCAGGACTCTCAATTTAAAACACTACAGTATCAGGGGTGGAACGGCTGCGCCGTTTGCGCCATTTTGCGCCAGACGCATTTGTCTGCGCCATCCTGCGCCATGTTGCGGAAACTGCGCCACAGCCAATACCTCGCGTCATTATGCACCAAATCGCAAAACGTGCGCCAGAAAAAATGTTTTGGTTTCGGTTTTTATGGACTCGATTGGCAACAATAGAGCGCGTCTAGCTTGGTCGGCCTTGCAATCCCTTGTTCTGTTTATTTTCCCTGTGTATCCCAAGTCGGAAGCGCGCGAAAAAAAAAAACTCGGGAGTCGGATTCCAAGCGCAACACCACCTGCGACTGGATTGTTATTCTTCAACCATAAGCGGTTAAGCAAGTCGGCCGAGGTGAGGTCGAGTCGTTAAGCGTCAGATTGCCTGAGGCTCCGCTGCCCAGGATCCGGACGTCAGCCAGTTGAAAACAAATGAGCAAATGATTCTTTTTAGTACTTCATTGTTAGAAGTTGGAACCGCATTCCCGCAAGATTTGTCCAACTTTGTACAAGGTCTCAAACGTCTGTATAACTAGCATGTTTGCTTTGTACATTACTGCACCTTCATCCTTTTCGCATGGGCATTAAGATTGTATAAAGTTAAACCTTCATACTACATCTGGATAGGTCAATTTGTATTAGTGCATGATTGAAGTACATGCTGCTTGATGGTTGCTGTTCTTCCTCTCCTTTTTTAAATATATATATATCCTGTATATTTGCTAGTTGGTTGTTGTAAACCTTTTAATGTCGTGTTATTATTTGTTTGTTGTTGTATATGTGAATGCATATGTTGTACCCCACTCCTATTTTGGCCTTCAATGGCCTTTGGTATCCTCTAAATAAATAAAAATAAATCGTGATTTGATAGAACTGAAACGCGGTCCGATCCGAAACCTTGACCGGCCAGCAGCTCTCACGCGAGTGGTAGATCTGCTCGGCGTACTTTAACCTTGCTCCTGTTTATCGCTTCGAAAACAATAACTCCATTAATTGTAGTCTGCTCCTTCGATATTGAGTTGCACAATAGGATAAACTCGAAATTTGTTACCCTGTTCCTCCGCGCAACTGCACGTCCGTTGCTTACGCACGTCACGTGGTTCGCACATATAATTACTATATCGAGCGCGTGTGGGTTGTGTGATAAGCAGTGCTGGTTTTCAATTTGAGCAGCTGAAAGCCACTCAGAAAATATCAAGGAAACTACCTTCAAAAACATGTGGTACTTGCTTTTTGATTCCCATTAACGCTCTGAAAGTTTCAAGTTTTCGCATCTGTTACACTGTTATCCCATCTACCTAGGTCACTAACCACTCATGTTCATCTGTGCTGCTAAGCACAATTGAAATTGCTCCCGTGCTTTTCTAAGACACAAGCTGAAGTGCAATGAAAACTGATCTGAGCTGCTCCTAGCCTGCTCCAGAATGTAGTTTTAGCTGATCCCAACCTGCTCCAAAACAGCTGTTTCAGCTGCTCCCGTGGCTGCTCCCAAGTACATTTCATGAGTTCCACCCCTGTGTATAAATGACATGCCTGAGATTCGTTTGGATGTACTTCCTCTCAGCAAGTATACGGATTCTGTCTCAAAAGGTCTAATCTGATGTTGACCACACCTCAGGTCTCCACCAACGATTCATCAGGACGAGACCCAACCGGGACAGTAGGGAGGGGCGGCTTAAGCGAGGAAGGCTACATATACGACAGCTTCTTGCGGACAAGAACCGAAAATAGATAGATGGTGGGTGTTTCATTTGCTATGCCTTTTGGCATGCACATTCTGTTTGTTATGTTTCAAGATTCCTGCAGAGTTCAATTTCAACTATTGTAAAATACCGAGCATGCGCCCAGATCACAGAAGCGCCTACCCCCTGTTTTCGGAACGATCCGCAAATAAGCAAAGGGCATACCAGACACCAATCCACCTGTTTTCAGCCATGCTTAAAATATTGAAAGAACACATCAAGCGCCCAGGTGCCGTGGCGTCCTTGCCACAATAGTGACGGTCGTGGAGCTGACAGATCTGTGCCTGGCACAAGCCATGGCATGGCCTTTGGGAACCAGGGAATCGAGATTAGAGATGTAGCACAGAAATTGGAGGCAAGCGGCGAAGGTGAGCAGAGTTAACGGAAAACAAGGATGAAGGGGGTTCCGTCGCATGAGGCATCTATGTCCCGTGCATGTAATTTTGAGTGTGCTGTAGGCGGCTACTCAAAAAAATTGTTACTTGTACGTAACTAATCGCAAATCTCTCTTGCAGTTTCCACGGCCCACAAGCCAGCAGGCGCCAGTTCGTTCTCGTTCAAAGGTGAGGATTTCAGATTTTCTAGTTTGCTGTGAAGCAGCAATACTGAAGCCAGACAAGCTGTAGGGCACGTTTAATCGACGGAGCTCAGAACGACTGGGGACGCTTTCATTGAAGCTTGTTTTGCTGCAATACACGCGTATTTCAGCAAAACAAGCTTCAGTGAAAGCGTGCCCAGTCGTTCTGAGCTCCGTCAATTAAATATGCCGTACCGCTTGTCTGGCTTCAGTATTGCTGTAGGCGACAAAACGTGTGCCCAGTTTTTTCACTAGAGGCATATTATGTCACGCACATGTAATTTTGAATTTATCCGGCTTAGTGTGCTGTAGGTGGCTGGTCAAAGAAATTGGTACTTGGACGCAACTAATCGCAAATCTTTCTGGCAGTTTCCACGGCCTAAGAGCCAGCAGGTGCCAGTTTGTTTTTCCTTAAAGGTGAGAATTCTAGATTCCCGAAGCAGGAATACTGAAGCCAGACGACTGGTACAGCATTTTTAATTGACGGAGCTCAGAACGACTGGGGGCTCCTGCATTGAAGCTTATTTTTCTGTAATACACACGGGCGACATTGACGTGTGCCCAGTTACATCGCAAGAGGATATCTATGTCCCGCGCATGTAATTTTGAATCTTTCCGACTTAGTGTACTTTACGTGGCTACTCAAAGTAACTGCTACTTGGACGCAACTAATCTCAAATCTTTCTTTCAGTTTCCACGGCCTACAAGCAAGCAAGCACCAGTTAGTTTTTCTTCAAAGGTGAGCATTCCAGATACTCTAGTTTGGTGCGAAGCAGGAATATTGAAGCCAGATGTGTGGATACGTATAATTAATTGACTGAGCTCAGAATGACCCGTGGCAGTGGCATTGAAGCTTATTTTTCCGCAATCAACGCAGACATAATTTAAATTTTGAATCTATCCGGCTTAGTGAAGGATTGCTACTTGTCGCAAACTAATCACAAATTTTTATCTTGCAGTTTCTATATGGCTGCAGCTAGCAGGTGCTGTTTTCATTAAAAGGTGAGGATTTCACATTCTGTTTTCAAACATCAAGTTTTTGAATGAGGGTCCTAAACAATTAACTTTCTTTTGCAGTAAATGCCGGATCCTCCAGTTCAGGAATATGTTAAATATATTTGGTATGGATAAGCCCAGTGTTTTGCTTCTTTATTCATAATTTGACAACAGCAACTTTTTTATTTTATCACTCAGAAATACTCACAAGGAGAGACTGCGTTGCAAAGAAATGTCGTGCGGAACGTGATATTTCAACTCGTATATAGTTTTATTGGTAGCCGATATAATATATTGGATTCCAATATCCATAATACGCTAAGTACACTGGAATCGTAAACCCTTATTGGATCCCCATACGACACATGGGGATCCAATAAGGGTTTATACGGTATGGGATTCCAATGTTTTTAGCGTATTATGGATATTGGAATCCCATAACAAACCCTTATTGTAATACAATACAATAAATGTAATGTGTTCCAATACACTATCCATATTGTATTGTAATACAATAAAAATATATTGTTTACCAATATCCATAATACGCTGTTCATATTGGGATTTTCCAATAGGGGTATGGGATTCCAATGGTTTTAGCGTATTATGGATATTGGAATCCCATAACAAACCCTTATTGTAACACAATACAATAAATGTAATGTGTTCCAATACACTATCCATATTGTATTGTAATACAATAAAAAGATATTGTTTCCCAATATCCATAATACGCTGTTCATATTGGGGTTTTCCCACAGGGTACCCATAGCTTCGACTGTGTGTGCCAGCATTGACCTGTTCTGATCAAGGTAGTAGACCCACCTGTCCTACAGACGATGCTGCTTGATTCTTCGGAAGTATGGCGCACGCCAGACCAGGAGATGCATACACTCCATCAACAGAGTTCCCTGTACACTTGGTGAATGTGAACCCCAGCTTCTGTCAAACTCCCCACAGGGCTCCATGGCTGATCGTTGGGAACTCGTTATTCTCCTGGACCGGTAATTATAATTCAAGACCGGTAATAATAAATAAAATAAATATATTGTTTTGGGAATACTTTAATACGTGCCTCTATTCTAATTGAACTTTGGTCGTATTTTAATTGTTACACTTTATTCTAATTCAAATAATTTGCTTCCCGCTATTGCTGTATAAAGAAATAATATGATTTGAGTTTGTCTGCATGATCGACTTTGGTTTGAACAGAACATATAATCTGAGTAAGTAATACCTCCCACCATGTCAGGAGCTCGTCCACATTGTTTCCCCAGCAATATTGTCTTCATATTACTGTAGATTTCTCCAAGTGGAAGTACAAGGCGGTACTTACAATGAAGACGCTAAACACAGCTGATATCGTACAGTATTAAAATCTGCGCGATATGAGCTGCAGTTATACCTTCACGTTTTGCTTCGTTGCCTTTGAAAATAAAATTGCTTCGTCTCATTTGAAGATTACACGTGCACTGCAATTATTGCCAGTGACGCACATGCCATTTAGCAGGCATGAGTAGCGGTGTCTAGGAAACAGTAGGCAGAGAGGACTATTTACGCGTGTTGTTTTGTTGTATCGAGGCATGCATGAGGCATCGTTTATTAAAGGGTCCTTGCCTTTTTTAACGTTGGGCAATGGTTGCGGCGGAAGAAATTGTGCACATTGAGCCGCAATGATGGGTGGTAAAAAAAGTATTGTGCATTGGGTGTCGGCGGAACGAATTCCTTTTTTGCTCTTTGTGGCGAAGGCACCAATGGTGTGCCAGCCGAAGTGCTCGCCTCAGTAAGTTTCTTCCACCTGAAAACAATTGTGTAGCCCTCCTCTGTGAGCTCACGAAGGTCTTTGGACGATCGCTCGGTACGACTTGCTCGGAGACTGAGAACGAAGTTTGTAGTACACGCTGAGCACAATTAGCCGCGTTTCTGTTCCAAATATGAATTTTCTTGCAAAAACTGCCTGGAAGCGACCTGACGAAGTAAAGAAAAACGGAGCTTCTGAAGGAGACGCGCCTGCTGATGCCGTGGCAGCAAACGAAAGTAACGAAAGCGAGAGCCATTTACACATGTCATGTGATATTTTAAAGAAGCAGCAAGGTCATATAAACGTTCGAAATATTGCATCCAATAAATATATAACTGAGGTTCAGTTTGCACATCGTAACTTTAAAATAGAAAATTTCAATTTTCAAGAAATCTTCCTTCGCATGAGGTAACATCGGCGATTGGCGCCACGAATGCCGAATGAACGTAATGGACGGCAGCAATACGTAAATCGAACGGGTGTCATA
>JAZHYW010017422.1:0-15850 GCA_037355805.1 Ixodes ricinus
GGTGCCCCTGCGGGGCTCGGGGTCCGTGGAGACGCCACTCTCAAACACCTGCTTTCACAGGTGCCCCTGCGGGGAACGAAGGAAATATGTCTCGGGGAATCGCAAAGGTGAGACGTGATGTGTCCGCAGTGGCCGGTTTAGGCTTGTCTCCGTTGAACATCTCAGTGTTGAAAACGAGAAGACTGAGTGACCGATTTCGAAACGCATTTCCTTAGCGGTAAGGAAAGCCGGCTTCAGCAACAGATACAGTTAGTGAAAATATCGTGTAACGTTTTCCTTTACTACAGCTCTGGCTCTGAAAGCAGACACTTGCTTGGATGTGCGCGAAGAGGTTCACTGCGTCTCTTGCAATAGCTGCTTAGCAGGCCTGGGGGGCCGCCGGTGGTGCGAGGTAATTGCCTGTCCGAAAATTACGGTAGCTCTTTTCGGTTGAATCGCAGCAGCGTTCCGCGCAAATCTCTACTATGTGCGTAGCCTCCTGGCGTCCTTGTTAAACCTTGCTGAGTTTGATTCACCTGATTTGGAGCCGCCATATTGCTACGCAGATGAGAGAGGAATTTCGCTCCCCGTTTGCAGGGAGGAACGTTGCTCCGTTTCTAAAGGAACATAGCGGATAAGATCATTCCACCCTTTATGGATTAATATGTATACCCTTTTTTCTTAGTGTACCAAATTGAGGGGAACCTCCACGTCACCAAGCGCAAGGCATCCTTGCGCTACCATCTGTTGGACGGTGGTCAGGCTTCCGACCACCTCCAAAAACCTGACACAATAGACCCTTTTAGCATTGCCGCGCCATCTAGCGGCGCCGATTCCAAACTATGCGAACTCGCTGGGAGTGGTCACGTGCACCGCTCCGGCGGGGCCGCAGCCGCCATTATATGGTATACGGTCGCAGAGGTCAGCACTCTGTAGAGCCACCGCAGCGCCCTTCAAAACTTTGCGAACGCAAGACTGAAAGACATAATCCCCTTTTATTCTCGCAATTTCTCTGCGACCAAGAAGCTTCTGAATCAGTGGCGGTCCGTGCGAGTATACTTTGTCTAGGCTGATGACAGTACGCCTCTTCAAAGCCATGAACATTGCAACCCGATATCGTTCATGGCCCCTTTTACCGCTCATTCACACTGGAAGCGGATCCGCGTTCGCAAAGCGGTTGCGAACGCAGTACAATTTTACGCGCATTTGATGTCATCAAATGCGCGTGGAATTGTCCTGGATCTTTATACAACCGCGTTCGCAAGCAAGTAACGTTGTTCGCAACCGCTTTGCGAAAGCGGATCCGCTTCCAGTGTGATTGAGCGGTAAGTCAGGATATGCGCGCGTGCACAAGGATTCATTGTGATAGCTCGCGCCGTAAAAATAGCTATCATACCTACGAGCACACGCGCACAGCTCTCCCCGTGGATACTTCATTCGGGCGTGGCGTGTGGCAATTCTGAAATTCAGGTACTGTCTTCTTCCAGGTGTACTATCTCTTCCTTCCCGGGTGATCCGTTGTTCGAAGCAACCGGGAAATCGTTATAAAACGTCAGGGGGGAAAGCATAACACGAAAGATACACGGTTATAGGCTGAAGCAGTTCAGACAGACTGGCTACCTCTCGAACGTTGCTGGTAGCCACCACTTCTTGGTGAAACAAGTTGTTCCAACCCCACTGTAAACAACTTAATTTTCGCGAGGACCTTTTTTTTACGAATTTCGGGACTTAAAAAATATCGCAAAGAATAGGTTAAAAAAAATTCACCTATGGAAAGGAATATTAGGCGTACCCCTCCAAATCGCGAATTATTGTATCCGTCAAATATTCCCTAACCCACACTTCGTAAAATTTCCGAAATATTGAAGCCGCAAAAATAGAGTTAACAGTATTTGCTTTCAATTTTGCCGAAAGGCGCAAGAGGAGAGCGTCGTGTCGAAGACCGCCACTGCCGCCAAAGCAAACGTTCTTCATACTGATGCTGCCGAAGACGCGATAAGCGACGCGATCATGCGAACGTCGGAAGCGATGGCCTGACAAGCAACTCAATCGTCGATGTAAACCGCATCGCCAACGAAGACGCGGAAGCGACTCCATCGCCGATGTGGACAGCGTCGTCCACAAAAATGCGACGGCCTGTCTCAGTCGCGATGCAGAGGGAAGCCACGAAAACAGTCGCCGTTTCGTGCGAAGGTGCTTCCTCGTAAACTCAGTCACAAACTTGAACTGCGCATTCGGTCCTGGTCCACGATAACCAATCAGGACCCGCGGCGGTGGAGCTCGCGATCGCGGGCGCATACCACATAATGGCAGCGCCTTGTCCGAACATAGTGGCCAGCCGCACTTCCGAGTGCCGTCAGGGCAGCGGCTCATTGTTGCCAAGAGCAATTTCGGAAAGGGTCTATTATGGTGCTGTAGCTATGAATGACCGCCGGGGCCGGTGAGCATTTGAATGCTATCCATGATGGTATCCACCGGCGTGTCCGCCGGTATGGTAAAGGAAAAACATTGCACATTGTTGGTCGACGGCGACAAGGTTGCTAGTTTAAAATCCCCGGCGACCACTACAGAATCGGCGTGCCATCTAGGGAAGCACTGACACTAGAAAAAATCCTCGGCTTACAACGAACCGACAGGACACAGCGCTTACATTAAGCTTAAGTTTATTCATGTTAGCATATAATATAAATAGCAGACATGTCACTTAAATAAATCATCAAAACAACACAAAATATACATATCACGTGTTCATTACACTACCGTCAGTGGTATGACCCCTCGCTCCAAGAATTGGCGTTATTTATCGGAAAGTAAAATTGATGGACCGCAGCGCAGTCTGGCCCACGTACCGCAATATCGCGTGCTTCAACGATTTCACGAGACACTCTCTTCTTATCATTAAACACCACTTGTCATTTTGGTGAAGGCAAAGATGCCACCGCAATCTCTGCAGAGAACCACGAGATGCCTTGTTACAACTTTGGAAACGTTATAACGGTGTTCCCTAAGGGGAGGAGGAGGACGGGACAGAAGGAGGAGGGGTAGGGGAGAGGAGGACAAACGGAGAAGAGGAGGGAGAATGGAGGAGTAGGGAAAGTGGAGGAAAGGTGGGGAGGTGGATGAGGAGAGAGGAGGAGAGAGTATTGATAGATAGATAGATAGATGGGGCTCATTTGCGTGCCTGCAAACAGCCAAGTGGCCTGAGCAGCAGTGCACTGTCCCGTACACAGATACATAATAGCATGGGATAAAAACACAGTCAGGCGAAAATGTCTGTTTCACTAAAAAGGCATCGTGAGTCTGTTGCAGACGTGTCATTGGGCAAGTGGCCCGCACATCAGGATAAAACGTATCTCTATACTTTGATGTCCTCCCTGAGGGTACCCGAAACCTCAGCGACATCGGCAGCTGGGCACAATCAAGAGAACCATGCACAATTTGACGCAGGAAATGCGTCTCTTGTAATTCGCCTATCGTGCAGAGGCACAAGACCGAGGTCTGTGAGCAGGGAATGGTAATTGTAGAGAGGAAGGGAGGGGGCGAAGGAGGAAACGAGGGGAGGACGAGGAGCAGAGGAGGAGGGGAGAAGGAAGGAAGAAAATGAGGAGGAGAGGGTACAGAGGAGGAGTAGGAGTGGTGTATGCCCTCCCTCTGTACCCTCCCATCCACCTACTCAAGAGCTACGCTCTAATTTCGCGTTTAAGATTTGTAAACGTCTTTAATTTTTGTATGATGTCTCTATACCAACTAGCCCAAGCTTCAATGTTAGTCATTTCCAGTGGTGGAAAGAGTCCGCAAGACCTATCGCTGTAAAAAGAAACAAAACGTTTTAAACAAAATGATCAGATGTCTATTTTGTTCCGAACGCTTTTGTACATGCGTGAACGCGACGCAACGCCCATGCCGAAGGAATTTGTCGAGACGTGTCGCTGTTACCGCAGTGACTTTGCTGTGAATAAACACAAGACTGCTCATTTTGTTAATTTTTTTGTACATGCCGTTTAATTTTTTATATTGAGTACAGCATTGTTAAAGTGTGGACCCGACCGGTGCGAGGCGCATTTGGCAGACTTGACTCCACGCTTTGACAATTTTTGTTTTGTACGCCTGTCGAAGTGACGTGCAGGCACCTCCATACTGCTTCAAAAATATACGATAAATATTAGCGGACTTTTTTGCTTCTGCACCCCAAAACAGGATTAATGAGCGCTGCTCCTCCCTGGTACACGTTTTCAAGGGTGTGGCCAGTTGAGAGCACTGTGGTCAAGTGACATTTTTTAGCAGGCCGCTGGGCCGGCATTCACAGCTTACTTTAGTGTAGATTACACAGATACTTTTCCAAGCAAAACTGTCTATCGAGAGATTTCAAATTTGATAACTAAAATGGGGTTACTTTTAGATGCGGAGCATCTCTTGCTCGGGTCTATGTCCCGCGGCGTCGGCGTCGGCGTCGTCCGCACTCACACTACGCATGCGCAACTCTCCTCCTTCCCTCTCTCCAACAGCTGCGCGTTACTCTCTCCGCTCTCTCTCTCTACCAGCTGAGTGCACTTCGCGTGCGTTCGCTTCTACTCACACCGCGCGCGCATGCGCAACTCTCCTCCTCTAGTTTCCTCTCCTTCAAGTGTGAATATAAGCAGCGGTAGCGCGCTGCGCGCGTTCCCCCGGAGGAGTAAAAGAAGGATGGTTTTGGGCGCGCGGGTCGCAGCGCCACGCCAGGGCTTTTCAGTGGGGTGGGCTTTCCCCGCAACTCTGCGGCTGTCGTCTGCTAGCGTTTCTCGGCCGCTCGCGTCCGCCGCAGCCCAAATCCGGCCGGCCAAAAGAAATCAATCAAGAAGGGAATAAATTAATTACGATCCGCGATGCTCCGCATCACCCCATGGTTCCCCTCGGGAAGATGGTGTAATTTTTTTTACACTGCCTTTTATTTTATTTATACGATGGGACCGCAGAATTACTAATATATATTATGCCATGCGGTCAAGAAAGAGAGAGAAGAATAAATTGAATATGGCCTTCAACTGCCAAGGTTAAATGCATAAATAAGTGTTTTGTTTACTATTTGTTTCTTAAAAGGATACTGAAGCTTAAAAAAAGAAGCATTGAGGTGGTTAAACGTCACAAGTATACTACAAACAAAATTTTTCGCGAAAAAGACAAATATTTTGCGCTAAATTTAAGCCGCAGCACGCAGTTTGGGTGGAGGTCACGACCCGTTCTAAGCGGTGGATAAAGATCAGAGGCTTCGCCTATTTCTACTAGCTTTGCTTGGCTGCTGGGCCGAACACGATCGGAAGCTATTGTGTCTCCCTGCCGCGCCGTCCGAAGCGTCTATAGTCTGCCATCTGACACCGCCCGCTATTGATGCGAGCAGACGCACGGCAGCCACCGGCTTCGTCTGCTATTCAAGCATCGTCTATCACCGTCTGCAACGCCCGCAAGACACACGCATGAAAGCGGCATCATAGCGTTCCGTCATGCACGAACCAAAGTAATGTACAGTCCCCGGCAATATGAAAGACCCACTGGGCGCGCGTGGCCGAGGCCGCGGCTGGCGGGGGCGCTGCGAGCGCTCCGGGCGATTCCATTCAGCTTCGAAGGGAGTACGCTAACTCGGGGCTCCGCTACAAGCACAGCGCGCTTATCAGTTTGCCAGTTTGTGCTGAACCCTAAGTGAGCGTCCTCCCCTCGAAGCAGAATGGAATTGCCCGGAGCGGTCGCAGGCTCGCAGCGCCCCCGCCAGCCATCGCCTCGGCCACGCGCTCCCAGTGGGTCTTTCATATTGCCTGGGACTGTACAAGTGCATTTAGGCGTCTGTCGATGCGGGCTAAAAAGCGCCCGAAAGAACTAACCAACCTAATTAAACAATATTAATATACAAATACTTCAGCTTTTTTATTTGTTTTGTTTTCTTGCATATCGTCCTCGACAAAGATGGGCCAGAATCATGAGGCACAATTAAAACACTAACTGAAAATATTCACTTTAGCATGCCATGTGCGCTTCCCAAAAACATGAGAGATGGAGGCCTTCTGGTACGGCCTAGATCGTCGCGAGCCCCTAGGAAACGAAATCTGGGTTTGCAATATGACACGGTTCGCGTGACCTTGATCACGCCGACTGCGCTTCTCCCTGATTCTGTGATCAGACACAAGAGCGCAGGAGACAGAAAGAAGAAAGAGGGGGCGAGAGTGCGGGCGCGCGAGCCCTTGGGGGAGGGGGCGGGGAGGAGGGCAGCAGCAGGAGCGATATGCGCCTCCTCAGCCTTTGGGCCAGGGTCTAGGCAGAACTTAAATAAGGGTCCCATTTAGCCCTTCTAGAAAAGAATATCTTCTGACAAGATAGCCTTAAGAAGCTCGTGTCGCAGAAAAGCCGATGTCGGTTGCGTGACGGCAAAATTCTGATTGGTCGATAGGGTCTTGACGTCACAGCCACATGACCTCACGCGGGAATTTAAAACAACCCAGAACGCTCACGTGAAACGTAATGTCACGCGTGGAAAGAAAGTGATTAAAAAACCTGACATGTAATGCCCTAAATTTTTTTTTCGCGCAAAAGTATTTTTTGAGACGCGTGTCCCAACCAAAATGCTAAAAAAAAACATGTTTTTTTTTATGGGTTTTTTAAAGGTAAAATTTAAGCGTCCTCCAATATTTTTTATTATTATTTTAAAAGAAAGAAGGCATTGAAATAAAAAAAAATAAAAATCTACGCCTGTAGTTGGTGACAGGTTAAGACTTCAGAGGCAGCTCCGCCCACCTCTTTCCACTTTAGCTGAGCGAATGCTGGAGACGAGAAGACTTCTCTCCAGCGTTCGCTAATTCAGGTCAAGTGAAAAGAGGTGGAAGGATCTTCCCTGAAATCTTGACCTGTCACCGACTATAGATGGGACAAGTTTATTGCCTATACTTTTTTAAATTAATGTCACACCTTTTTATTATTTCTATCTCTAAATACAGTCTAGAATATTTCTCTCTCTTTATTTTGATTTTGTATAAGTACCCTAAGCTTTGTATACCACGTGTGTCACCGACGGCAACGGCAAGCGCATTTTGAAAAAGTTTCATAAATAAAAATAATGGTTTCTCTGAACTCGCGTTTTTTGAAAAACCAGAACTGTACCCTGGTACTCGCTCGTCCAAATTGCTTTGACTTTTCAAAAACACTTATTTCAAAAATACACCAAGCAAACAGGCACGCAAAACACGAAGAGTAAACAGAATGCATTTTAGAAGAACATTTACCGTCATCTGAGGTCCTGTTTCAATCAGGGCACGCCGCAGACCGTTTTTCTTTCTTGTGTCCCTTTTCTTGGGTACGGAAAAGGTTTGGACCAGCATGCTTATGCGTAAATTAATGTTGACGTACGCACAGTGCCTGTGCTTTTGGGTCTCAAAAAAAGAGAAGACGAAGCATTGTGAATAAACATAACGTTTGCTTACCGCAAGTTGTGGCACCCAGCAACTGCGCTACTGACTACCAGGACTTAGACATGCGTTACGACTCACCTAGAGTGAAATTGTGCAAGGCATACCAGGAGTTGGGCTCAGCAACGTCGGACCCGAGTTCCCGAGAGATGTCGGAAATTGGTTTTGTCTGACCTCGCTGGAAGATGGTTTCAGGCATAAAACGTCCAGTCATAGATACGGAGTAAAGGATTTGAAGGGAGTACAAATCCGTTTCTCTGTATCTTGGACTGGATGGTTTATGGACTAGTACGTAGTAACGGATTTGAGCAAGTCGTTTTCCGAATTCTTTAAAAAATGCTGAAGACGTGCAGGAAAAAAAGCTAGTTAGATGTAGACTCTAGCGTAATATCGCCTTGTGAATATGAATATCCAAAGCACTTTACAAAAACGTATCAATGGACGCGAGAAAAACAGGAAAACCAACCGCTGTGTGGGACGTGACACCCAGAGGCCTCAGCTGCCTTGCGCGTGTCAATTATGAATGAACGCGTACAGCCCTTTTGAGTGCTCGAGTAAGGGTAGCGGAAAGCGAGCAAATGTTGAGATATCTGTATGATTAGTCATGATTCCCTCCTTGCATCGAAAGCGACGGGAAGGAAGGGCTTCAGCGCCATTTTCAAAGTGCGGTTGCGGCTACTGGGTACATCAACCTGAAATATAATTTGGATATTCGTAATCCTAAAGTCCAAAGAAAAACGATTGAAGTCTTTCTACTCAAATACAAAACCGATTCAGTTTCTCTTTAAGAAAGGCCTCAAGCAAATTTTCAACAGCTACATCGTGGTGTAGTCCTAACGTACAATATAATTCAGCAATGTGTGAAGTGCCACCCAGTTACTTACTCATTGGGAACAGGTTTAGAACGTTGGTGTCAAATGTGTGTTGTACTTTGGAACCTTACGGAATCACCAGTGTGTCCTCTCGCCCGCGAAGTACACGGGTAGGAAAATGTGCGATATTTTTGGTGTTGCCTGTAGGGGGTCTCCTGTTGGAACTTACGTGAATGGCGTAATGTGAAAATTCAATATATCCATGAAAAAAATGATTTTAATGAAAGGGTTTGAGTAGCAATTTAGAAAGGGCTTTTAATTCGGTCTGCCATTTTCCAGCCTAATCAAGGGCTATCAACAACCCTCGGAGTTCCCTTTTAAATAGACATTAAATTAACTAGTTTCGGTGCTATGATGAAAAACATGAGTTTTCAATACATAACTAGCGCAGCGTTGGCGACGGCTTTGGCCGTGTCGTTCGCTCTGATGCCAACGTTTACTTACAGATGTGTGGGTAGAAAAATATCATGACTTTATAGCCACATGTTTACTCTAAGAAGACTTAATTACTTACTCATTTTAGTGAAGATCCAATGAGATATATCTAATCGTGCGCCCTCCACACAGTTTGGTATTAAAAGAAGTTGTACTGAAGATAGGTAGCTCCAGTTACCTTTAAGTCCCACTCCTTGTGGTAGTTGCACTTTTCAAACTGACTCGTATGACATTTTCAATTTTAGTAATAACGATGTTTCGATTTGACATATTATCAGACCTAATAGTATAACTTACAAAAATACACGCTTCTAGCTCTTTTTCCCCCTTAATTTAAGTAGTTCAAACAAAGCAAGTATATGCAAGATAGCTTCCGGGGATCCTCGTCCTTAGGTGTTGAACGCAATACTAGAGTTTTCTTCTCAAAGGGTTTGTTCTGTTCAGTTCCGATATATCCTCTCATCCACTAGGTTATACACTCAAGCACCTCCTCTCTTGCCACTTGTACTACAACTACCACCTCTATTTATACGTTTATATTTTGTTTCGCTTGTTAGCATGATACTTGAAAACAAAATTAAAATACTTCGATTAGCAAATGTTTGCGTAATTCACCCCGAACCGCAGATGCAAAATTACAATCACCAAAAGGTTCAGACGCGACTGCATTTGAACATTTGCCGCTTTTACCAGAGAAAACTTCCAGAACTCTCGTGTATTCAGGAAACAATATAGTCCAAAGACGATGAAAGACCTCAAGCCTGTGTGTTTCTGTGCCTTCTCATATAGGTCCTTTACGCCGGAGCTCCTTTCGACGTTGAGCTTTGCCTTTGTGGCTCCCCGACGAATTGGCTCTATTCTTTGGGCATGGACCGAGTATCCAGGGAAACTGAAATGCGCATTGCGCCAAGATTGGAATACACAGTCAGTATCGATCGTTCGTGGAGTTACGATAGATCGGCTGAGTGCACACCAGTCAACTACCAACCTCAAACGCCAGCCGGAAAACTTCAGGACCATCGCCTCACGAAGTTTGCCTGTTCTCGATGGGTTCTCTTTCTTGGATTTTTTTTTTTTATGGTTGGCTAGCTTCAGCTGCATTTGATGCCAGACACACTACATTTTGAATCAAGGGGTTTCTTTAAAAAAATTATACATTTTGAGGAAGTCTCTTTGAAGCCGAATGATAACCCTTGATTGATTTCTTTTTTTTTTCATCTTTCGTAGTTGTTTGCGACTGTTCATTGTTTCATTTTATTGAAACTAGTATCGGATTTTAATATGGATCTCGAGCACCAGCTCACCTACAATATCACTCTCTCTTCGTAAATTAGGTGCGAATGTCTCACTCTCCTCAAACGACTTAAAAAACAAAAATGTATATCTATGCATCATTGATGTGCACGAATTGGTACCGGATATGTTCGAAGTATAAAAAACAACTATGTACAGGCATTTCGGTCTATAGTACTGCTTTATCTATTTCAAACATTTTGTTTTCAATAGGTGGTGAAAGGTAGAGAAGTTCTGTCTAAGTACCGTGACGATTATCCTCTCACCTAATGTCTGCTGAGCCTGATAAATACATGGTAATTGCACAGTACTCCTCTCGTTCTCACTCCTTCCTCACAAATCCGTTAGAATTAAGATTAAACATCCTGTGTATAGGCATGCTTTATGCACAAGTATCTTAGAAATGCAATCATTTAATGGTAGGAATGTTTCCACTATTCATATATACATGCGTCAGCAGCGTTAGCTTAAAGGGGCCATGCAACAACCTTTTGACTGGTTTTTAATTTGCACCGAACCTAAGCGCACTGAACGTAGTAACTTAATGAAACTTTTCTTTTCGCAAAATTCGCTTTATTTTAAAAGTTACTAGGCAAATTAGAATTACAAAAACAAGCAAAAAATAACCTCCTTCATGACGTCGTAGGTCCTGGCTAGAGTGGCCGTGAACTAGAGGAGGTATAGTGAGCTCATCGAGCGCTCACGGCTGCCGCACTCCGTGTCGACGGCTCGAGAGGGCGCCACTAAAGCGTGTGTTGGATAGGCTGTATGAAGCGGGCGGCCAGGGCGGCTCGCATTGCATTTGCTGCGCGATTAAAGACTATTTCGGCATAACACTTCATTGGCCACAAACGACAGCAAACACGGGGTAAAGATCAGTACAGAACGGGAGCCACTTCGCGCTGCCATACCGCCAAATGGCCTTTCTACGCTCCGGGACCTTTCTACGCTCGCCGTTCGTCGGCGCCTCATCCCACTAGCCCTTTCTAATATGCGCCGCTTTTTCCGCCGCTTGGTGGCAGGTATGTCGACGGGTCATTTCTTGTTTCCGTACTTTATAAACTGCATTTGTTTCTTTTCTGATCTAAAATACTGAACAAAAACTACTTTCATACATAATTGAAACGGTTCGCGACACTTATATTTTGTATCTCGACTAAAAAGAAAGCTTTTAGCGGCTCTGACCAGTAGTAAGCCCAGGACCAAAAACGTCACATTTTGCGCGCTTGCGGTACCACGGGTCGCCCTCGTCGGTGGAGGAGGTTTCCGCGTCGTCCGGTTAAAATATGACGCGCTGATATTTAGTTACTCTCTCCGTGCCCGCTGGCTTGCCCGAACCCCAAGAGACGTGGAAACCGCAAAAAAGGTAGACGCTTAAATATGATTGCAGGGCCCCTTTAATGGCCTTAACAGAACTTCGTTTTAGAGCGCAGCTCTTAGGCGGCCGTTTCAGGCTTGAGAGGCGTCGCCGTTGCCGTCGCCGTCGGCCTAACGACGCGTCGCTTTATGGGACGTTCCATAAAGACGTCAAACGTGGCGTCATGTGTGTCGTCACCCTCATGACGTAACGCGGCTTCTAAAATTTAGGGGAAATATATGCCCGCTAATTTTAACCGGGAAATTTTCCCGCTAAATATAAAAGTTTTCGCTAAATTTAGCGGAAAAATTTTCCCGCTAACTTTAGCCGAAAAATGTTCCCGCTAACGGATGTATCTGCATGTTTCCGTAAAGCCGCTGATATACAAAAGGTTTATAGATGATAGATTTATTGTCTGGTCGCACACTGAGGTGGAGCTGGTGGACTTCATAGATCGATACAACGCTGCTCATCCGAGCACCAGCTTTACTCATTCGTACTCTCAACCCGAAATAAACTTCTTAGACTTCACTGTTAAAACAGACGAAGGTAAACTCGCCACGAGCCTGTACCGTAGGCCAGCAGATCGAGCAGCAATACCTGCATTATCAAAGTGACCACCCACATCATTGCAAGAACAGCGCCTTCATACCCAAGCTCATCGTTTCAAACGAATTTGTTCCAAAGAGACAAATTTTGATGCGAGCAGCCAAAATGTAAAGCCAGTGCTAGAGAAACGAAAGTATCCACCCCATATAATCGACGTTGCAATCAGAAAAGCCAAGCAACTGAACCGAGCAGAACTTATCAGCCCGCGCCCCACGCAAAGTGACACACAACGCACAAATCTATAACTAACTTATAGCACGAACAATCCTAATGTTAATAATATCTTATGACGACATTATAACATTCTCGAACAAAGCGAGCGTCTTAAAGGCGCGTTCCCATCCGCCCCTTGGGTAGTCCACAGATGATCGCTTAAGCTCAAAGACGCGCTAGTAAACTCTTGGATAAATTCATCGCCACCACCTAACGAATGTATGCCATGCCTGAACCCAGAGTGTCTGATCTGTAAACAGATGCAGCACACTAAACACGGCCAGCAGCACGTACTTGCTGTTCTCGATCAAAACTAAAGGGCACTTAACATGTGCCTCGTCGAATGTCGTGTACTTACTCGAGTGTACCTATGCAAAATGCAATACATAGGGCAGAGTGGAACGGCATTTAGACATCGTTTTAATAATCGCAAATCTCACACCATATCCCTTCCGACACTGCCTCTTTCCAAACATCTCGCTCTCCCGGAACACTGGTTTAATAAATTGTCAGTGACGCTCCTAGAATCTGGATTTAAATCGAATCGCGAACGTGAACAGCGTGAATCCTACCTAATTTACCGATTCAACGCAATTAAACAAGGAATAAATGAAAGCCCCAGTACTCTGGAATCGATTAGAATGCTATCATACGAATAGCAACAGCGCACAGCGGACATTTTTTCAGGTCCCAGCCCTTATCGTTAGCAGTGGTACTGTGTTTGTGGCCGGAACTGGATCATCAACTTTTCTCTTTTATTTCCAAGTTTTGATATTCATTTTCTTTCCCTCTATTTCTAGGTTTAACATAGTTCCCTCCCAGGCCTGACTCATGCATGCCCCAGGGGACATCCCGAATGACCATGCCGTTTTGTTTTTTTTTACAGCATTTTGGCTTGCGCGTGTAACTTTCGTCTATTGTGCGCTATCGTCCAGGTCACCCCTGCCCGCCCGGACACAAACTCACCCTGCGCCCCCTCCCAAGAAACTCCAACCGTCATCCCGCCATTTTCGAAACCTGGACTCGACCGTAGCATTGTATAAATACCACCCGCGTTCATCTGTAAAAGTTCTTCCTGACGAAGGCCGGACTCCGGCCGAAACGTCGAAGAATAAACCGTCCGTAGTTGCTGTTTTCACCAAGGGTTTTTTTTTCTTTTCTTTTCAGTCATATATATATATATATATGTGAGGCAGAGTAGCTTGAGAATAATTGATCGAGAAAATGTAATAAGTCAAAGATCCGTACTTTCGGAGTTGCTATGATAGGAGTGTATTGCATGTATTACGACAGTTTCGCCGATAGGCTCGGCTTCGTCAGACGATGGCATGTATATATATTCTTACATTGTTTAGCACGGTATATCACAAAATCGTAATACCTCAACAAGAAGGAGGAGCAGAGGAGGAGGGGGGAAGCACGGATGGAGGAGAAGAGGAGGAGGAGGGGAGGAGGAGAAGGTATGGATGAGTAGTAGGGAGCATACCCTCCCGTCCTCCTCTTCAAGAGCTGCGCTCTAATTCGGCGTTACAGAGAGTTGTAAACATCTTTCATTTTTTATTTAGTCATTCACAGCTTTAAAAAACGAAAGGTCTGGTTCATAATATTCGCACTTTTTGGTTTCAGTATTCGTTCTTGGGAGTTCGTATCGGCTATTGTCGCAATTTAATGAGCTGCGGACCGGCATTAAGATATGCTCTGCACTCGCCACACTTTGCATTCTTTGAGCTGGAAGTAAAGGTACTAGATGGTGCGTTGAACATTCAAAATATTTCTATCAAGCCCTGTTTTCGTCGACAATGAGCCATTAAATTTGACCCGCTGTTTGAAAAGTGCAGGACCACGTATAAAATTATAATAAATTATAATACATTGGAGTGGACACAAGACTGCCAGCACCCGGAAAAAGTTTTAAAACAGAAACAATGCACACACTCAAATAACACTACTCCTATTGCAGAAATTTGTGAAAGTCTCACCGGTAGTTCCGAAGATAAGCTAAAAAAAGGAACACATAACTAAATTAAAATTTGTCGTTTTTTGCGCACTTGCGTTTGAGTGAAGAAAAAACAAAGTTTAGAAAGTTCGAGAACTGAATAAAATATCACATCAAATGAGCCCCACGTTATAATATGGCGACGCGTGTTATTCTAGAGCGCAAGAAAAAGGCAAATAAATTTGTAAAGTTGAAAAAAAAAAGAAAAGCGACTTCACCATACTTTATCCCCATTACTCGTATTCTGATGCAGAAAAAGAAAACTTGCTGCGAGCACACTTTTTTGTGCTCTTTGGACTGAACGGAAAAGCTCTAATGTAGTGGAACGCCAACCTCTATGGAGGTCGGGTCACGTTTGTCGCTGCAAGTTTTAGGATGGCAGTGCGTGAACTTGGCTTAGCTAACTTCCGGTTGGTTAGAACATCATGCTTCACAGATGGAAAACGACGGAAAAGGAAATGAAAGTTCGAGCACGGCACGGGTCTGAATCTTCTTTGATCCTTCATTAGCCTGAGCGCATGTTTAGCAAAACTATTCTCGAATGGCGTTGCAGGAGAAACTGCAAGTTCAAAAAGACGGCAGATTGGCCAAGCGTCGCTAATCCGTTAAAAAAATATAATTGCATTGAAATAATTTAAGCTAACAATATTACCTCAGTAATTGTAGAAGTTATATTCAAGTAATAAGCTGGGCGAGTTGGTTCCTTCCTCGTTTGCCCTTGTCTCTTTTTTCGCAGAGCTTTAACCATGCTCGAAGCATTCGCCAAGGCCGTGGGCTTCTAATAAAAGTTTGCTACTATTTATTTAATTATCTACAAGAAGAAGAACAGTCCATGGAGCGCCGAGCCATAGCATCTGACAGCAGCTCGTCGTAGTCGTTCTGTGCGCGTGTCGCGCTCTTCCTTGATCGTGGCTCCTGTCTCGCTCCGTGATGCATGAGCAACCTCGCGGTCGGTGCGGCGCCGGATGCAACAATGCCGGTCACTACATGTGCTCCTCCTTGGCTCAAACAGGGGTTTGAGATGCTGCTGGAACGCTAGGTAGCGTTGGGTGGAAAGCTAAAATGAACAGAGCGGGATGAGCTTTGTCTTTTTGTGGTGGAAGGGAACTGTCCGTTTTGGCAAAAGACGGAAAGGTCATCGTTTCGAGTGCCGTGCTGTCGGAGAGCAAAAGGCGAGCTGTTTTGAGGCGGTCAATAACATCCTTGTCTTGTCGGTTTGCGTAGGCCATGGTGAAATATTTTGCCGCTCTAGCAAAACCTATGTACGGGCCGTCGTACACAGCCTGTAGCGATCGTCGCACGGAATCATGACGCACGAAAAAATGCGTGGCAGTTCATGCAGGTACGCGCCCACTGGCGGGATGTCAGAATCCATGCGGGGCCGCACGAACCGAGAAGACGTCAGTAGTTGCGTCGTTTTTATACCTGTGTGCGCCAAGGAATGACGGCGCGTCGAAGTGCTCGACGCCGGAAGTCTGCAGGGAGGTATGGCCGTGGTTGCCTGATCGATACGTCGCACACAACTGCAGGTAATGATGCACTTCTCGGAACACCAGTGTGCATGAAGGGGAGCTGCGCAGCGTCTGGAGCTCGGGGTAAGCTTTCTGAGAAGCTGCAAGCGTCGAGTAGTCCAGGGACGGGCATTCCATGCTAGCTTGCATCGTTCTTA
>JAZHYW010017424.1:0-12015 GCA_037355805.1 Ixodes ricinus
ATAGATAGATGGGCTTACATAGACGAAAAGTGCGTTGCGGTATCCAAAGAATGCTATTCGCATTAAAATTGCTCAATACATAGGCAGAATGACGGGCATCTTTGTTCTGTCTCTTTGCTTTTTTTGAGTGCAGACATCTTGCCTGTTTTCGTTGATGAGCTTTTCGGCCACGGATATCAATAGGGAGATTGGATATCCTGCGCGTTTTAGTCAAGAGACTTGCGTGCCTATCGGGTGCTGATTGTTGGGTGCGGCGTCCTCTACTTCTTTGTGATGCTCCCTGAGCTGGTCGTTTACGCAGCGACCCGTTTGGCCGATGTTTTCACCGCCGCAGGACATGGGCTTGGAAAGTTCAGCTCAGTCTTGCACGTAGTGAGCCTGTTAGCATGTTTCTTTGTACGGCAAGGCGGCGGGATTGAGTTCCTTTCTGTTTACCGTTTTGCACTGTTCTCCCATCCTCGATTTGCATGGGAAAACTACATCTATGTCTAATCTTGAGGCTATGTACTTAAACCGATGGGCTAGCGTGTGCATGTACATAGCTCAAACCGACGTGTCGGTAAAAAGTAAGAAAAAATAGAGCATTTCTCTTGACATTCGCGAAGCCGAACTGGAGCCTCCCCCCCCCCTGGCTACGGGCCCGTAAGACATGCCTTGGCAGCATTTTGTGAATGAAAGAGTCTTTGCATGACATAAACGTTTACATTCATTTTTACTGTAAATACAGAGTGCAACCTACATTCCAGGTCAGTGAGGCCAATCAAGCAGAGACAAAAACCACTACGTCACGGAGCTCGACGTCTTTTAGTGCGTTTCCGTCACCAGTTAAAGCAATCTAGACCAAACCATGCACCATGGCCTTGCGCTTTTAGTGTGCGTGTTTGTGCTTGTGTACCTTGTAGTCTTTGACTGCATTTTGATTTATGACAAAACAAGCAATAGCAGACTCTTTTTTCAAGACGGGTGTTCAGGTAACTCATCATTTTGATGATAGTTTGATTAAACTTGATTACACATTATCTTACCTTATAAATAACCACCTCAATATTGTTGAAATAGTACGCCAATGTCGAAGCATCCGCATGTTCAAGAAAAGAGTAAAAGCGTATTCTTTAGCCCAGTGACCTAAACTTAAAAATTGTTCGGCAAAATGGGTAGCATATTTTAAAGTTTTTTTTTCTTTTTATAGTGCTTTTGATATTTTTCCATTAATAATTAGGTCTATTGATAATTTGATGTGGAAAAAAATATACCAATGTCTTTCATGAATCTTTATACATATTTTCTGTTTTGAATGCAACAGAAATGGAGAATTTTACATTAACGCTGACATTATATGTTAATGAATGTGATCTCAATGATGTCGATGTGAATGATTTCATATTTGAAACTTTTAATGATGCTGATATTAATTATTGTGATTACGATAGTTAGCTAATGTCAATTTGATTAATTTTTGTATAAAGGCTTTTATGCTCACACTGGTCCTGCACACCATTGACTACTGTAAGAAAAGGGGCTGATGGCCTCGTCAGAAGACTTTCTAATGCGACAAGATTATTTGCCCCATTACTCGAAAATTCGACGTCGGCGGCGGCGTCATCGAGCGATGCTACGAAAAATGGTCGACGGCGCAAAGAGTAGGAACGCACAAAAATGCTCGGATTGACGTCAAATTTTTCACAAAGGTTCCTGTAAACAAAATAAATTAATGGCTTTAGAACGAAACTTTGGTACATTTCGGTCTGGGTGCGAGGTACGAGACCAGCACACTACACCCGACGCCACGGCGGCTCCACGGTTCTGGCTGACTTAAGGTCTGGCTAGTGTGTGCGTCACTGCACACGTCGCGTCGCAGCCATCTCGCTGACTAAAGGTGTGGCCTAGTGTGTGCGTCACTGCACGCTTCGCGTCGCAAGCCATCTGGCTGACTAAAGGTGTGGCCTAGTATGTGCGTCGCTGCACACGTCGCGTCGCAGCCATCTGGCTGACTAAAGGTGTGGCCTAGTGTGTGCGTCACTGCACACGTCGCGTCGCAGCCATCTGGCTGACTAAAGGTGTGGCCTAGTGTGTGCGTCACTGCACACGTCGCGTCGCAGCCATCTGACTGACTAAAGGTGTGGCCTAGTATGTGCGTCACTGCACACGTCGCGTCGCAGCCATCTGGCTGACTAAAGGTGTGGCCTAGTGTGTGCGTCACTGCACACGTCGCGTCGCAGCCATCTGGCTGACTAAAGGTGCGGCCTAGTATGTGCGTCACTGCACACGTCGCGTCGCAGCCATCTGGCTGACTAAAGGTGTGGCCTAGTATGTGCGTCGCTGCACACGTCGCGTCGCAGCCATCTGGCTGACTAAAGGTCTGCCTAGTGTGTGCGTCACTGCACACGTCGCGTCGCAGCCATCTGGCTGACTAAAGGTGTGGCCTAGTGTGTGCGTCACTGCACACGTCGCGTCGCAGCCATCTGGCTGACTAAAGGTGTGGCCTAGTATGTGCGTCACTGCACACGTCGCGTCGCAGCCATCTGGCTGACTAAAGGTCGTGGCCTAGTGTGTGCGTCACTGCACACGTCGCGTCGCAGCCATCTGGCTGACTAAAGGTGTGGCCTAGTGTGTGCGTCACTGCACACGTCGCGTCGCAGCCATCTGGCTGACTAAAGGTGTGGCCTAGTATGTGCGTCACTGCACACGTCGCGTCGCAGCCATCTGGCTGACTAAAGGTGTGGCCTAGTATGTGCGTCACTGCACACGTCGCGTCGCAGCCATCTGGCTGACTAAAGGTGTGCCTAGTGTGTGCGTCACTGCACACGTCGCGTCGCAGCCATCTGGCTGACTAAAGGTGTGGCCTAGTGTGTGCGTCACTGCACACGTCGCGTCGCAGCCATCTGGCTGACTAAAGGTGTGGCCTAGTGTGTGCGTCACTGCACACGTCGCGTCGCAGCCATCTGGCTGACTAAAGGTGTGGCCTAGTGTGTGCGTCACTGCACACGTCGCGTCGCAGCCATCTGGCTGACTAAAGGTGTGGCCTAGTGTGTGCGTCACTGCACATTCGTCGCGTCGCAGCCATCTGGCATGACTAAATGGTGTGGCCTAGTGTGTGCGTCACTGCACACGTCGCGTCGCAGCCATCTGGCTGACTAAAGGTGTGGCCTAGTGTGTGCGTCACTGCACACGTCGCGTCGCAGCCATCTGGCTGACTAAAGGTGTGGCCTAGTGTGTGCGTCACTGCACACGTCGCGTCGCAGCCATCTGGCTGACTAAAGGTGTGGCCTAGTGTGTGCGTCACTGCACACGTCACGTCAGCAGCCATCTGGCTGACTAAAGGTGTGGCCTAGTGTGTGCGTCACTGCACACGTCGCGTCGCAGCCATCTGGCTGACTAAAGGTGTGGCCTAGTATGTGCGTCACTGCACACGTCGCGTCGCAGCCATCTGGCTGACTAAAGGTGTGGCCTAGTGTGTGCGTCACTGCACACGTCGCGTCGCAGCCATCTGGCTGACTAAAGGTGTGGCCTAGTGTGTGCGTCACTGCACACGTCGCGTCGCTAGCCATCTGGCTGACTAAAGGTGTGGCCTAGTGTGTGCGTCACTGCACACGTCGCGTCGCAGCCATCTGGCTGACTAAAGGTGTGGCCTAGTGTGTGCGTCACTGCACACGTCGCCGTCGCAGTCATCTGGCTGACTAAAGTGTGTGGCCTAGTGTGTGCGTCGCTGCACACGTCGCCGTCGCCAGCTCGATCTGGCTGACTAAAGGTGTGGCCTAGTGTGTGCGTCACTGCACACGTACGTCGTCGCAGCCATCTGGCTGACTAAAGGTGTGGCCTAGTGTGTGCGTCACTGCACACGTCGCGTCGCAGCCATCTGGCTGACAAAAGGTGTGGCCTAGTATGTGCGTCACTGCACACGTCCCATCGCAGTCATCTGACTGGCTAAAGGTGTGGCCTCAGTGTATGCGTCACTGCATCACGTCGCGTCGCAGCCATCTGGCTGACTAAAGGTGTGGCCTAGTATGTGCGTCACTGCACACGTCCCGTCGCAGTCATCTGGCTGACTAAAGGTGTGGCCTCGTGTGTGCGTCACTGCACATGTCATGTCGCAGCCATCTGGCTGACTAAAGGTGTGGTCTAGTGTGTGCGTCACTGACACGTCGCGTCGCAGCCATCTGGCTGACTACAAGGTCTGGTCTAGTGTGTGCGTCACTGCACACGTCGCGTCGCAGCCATCTGGCTGACTAAAGGTGTGGCCTAGTGCGTGCGTCACTGCACACGTCGCGTCGCAGCCATCTGGCTGACTAAAGGTGTGGCCTAGTATGTGCGTCACTGCACACGTCCCGTCGCAGTCATCTGGCTGACTAAAGGTGTGGCCTAGTGTGTGCGTCACTGCACACGTCGCGTCGCAGCCATCTGGCTGACTAAAGGTGTGGCCTAGTGTGTGCGTCACTGCACACGTCGCTGTCGCAGCCATCTGGCTGACTAAAGGTATGGCCTAGTATGTGCGTCACTGCACACGTCCCGTCGCAGTCATCTGGGTGACTAAAGGTGTGGCCTAGTGTGTGCGTCACTGCACACGTCGCGTCGCAGCCATCTGGCTGACTAAAGGTGTGGCCTAGTATGTGCATCACTGCACGCGTCCCGTGCGCAGTCATCTGGCTGACTAAAGGGTGTGGCCTAGTGTGTGCGTCACTGCACACGTCGCGGTCGCAGCCATGTGGCTGACTAAAGGTGTGGCCTAGTGCGTGCGTCATTGGGCACGTCACGGCGCAGCCAATGGGGAGAAGGTGGCGCCACGTCGTGAGTGTATAAAATGAGCGCACTGCCTCCCGCGCGTCACACACCGAATCAGCAGAAGGAACTTTAATACATGTCGAAAACATTTCACCAAACACTCTAAGAAATGCCTGCGCGCTTACTTACCCGCAAAACACTCGAAGAGCCAATCTCTGCGATGTACGTAATCAGCTCAGCGAATGATGAGGCGGAACATCTGTTAAGAACTCAAAATTAAGTCTGCGCTGTGGCATTACGCAACGCAGCATGACGCTTTGCATTGCGTGATGCCACAGCGCAGACTTCATTTTTAGGTCTAAACGGATGTTCCGCCTTATCATTCGCTGAGCTGATTTCTCATATCGCCATGATTGGCTCAGTTCAGTGTTTTATTGGGTAATGTAGACCGCGCAGGCATTTCTTAGAGTCGAAGGGGTTACAATGATTTTTGAATTCCCACACGTAGGCAGTCTGAAGTGTCCTTGCCAACATTGTTTTCTGTTTTCTTTTGCTGCAGCCCCTCAGACACATGTATGTCTGGAAATAAAGATTATTTTATTACTAGCTCACGCACACTTGTTGTCGTAATATTTATTTGTATTTTTAAAACATGTACGCGGGAGAACCGCCAAGCGGTCTGAATCATCCAAAGTACGGATGTCTCGGGGACTGAGTTATAACTTAGGCTGGGCGTCAATCTTAATCAAATAAATAATCAATTGAAAGGTTTCGTACATTCCCATATATCATAGTTTTTTAAGAAAAGTCTATATTACAATTTCTTGCCCTTGTTGAATTTGTCATAAAAAATAAAATGTACAATTTTAAGATTTTAAATCAACTTTGATATGTATTTGATTTGAGAACAATCAAAAGACACCCACACTTACAAAATATTACTTCAGCCGCAGAAGCAAACAAGTTCGTTAATATTTTCCAGCTAATACGGGACTCCTTTGATTAACAGGCTGAAGTTGAGCTAGTTGGTACATAGTTCACAAATAAACGGTCAGCTAGACGATAGGGACGAAACACAGACAGGGAGAAACAGAAACAGAGACATACACACCGCCGACTATCAACCAAGACTTTATGCTTCTTCACATCACTTTGACCTAAAGATTCACACCTAAAGTGACTGCCAATAAATCACTCCCTAAATCCTTACATTACACTTCTGGGGCCACTAATTGAAAATAAAAATAAAAATAAAATATAAAAATAATTGCATTAGAATTATTAAATTTGGTGGTGATTATCTCCCGTTTTCCGACCCTCGAGCGCACCGCTGACTCATATCCCTCC
Source organism: Ixodes ricinus (assembly GCA_037355805.1). NCBI lineage: Eukaryota > Metazoa > Arthropoda > Arachnida > Ixodida > Ixodidae > Ixodes > Ixodes ricinus. The sequence goes on from JAZHYW010017424.1 coordinate 6,067, forward strand.
TTTATTCCCTTTCTTGGGGCCGTCCCGTGTGTGGTCCCACACTGCAAGACATGCTCTTCTCTCTTGCTGACCGTGACGGACGGCGCTCACGCAGTCATCGGCGCATTCTCTAATCGCCAGGGCCTCAGAATCCCGCGTGGCAAAGGCATTTCATGGATCTTTTGAACGAATGGAAACGCTGCTGAAACCTGGTCTGCACTCCGGCACGTGCGGCAATGGGCATGCAAGGTGCCCAGCCCCCGCGCTCTGCACCGACGCCGCGCGTGCTCCTGACTCTGTCATTGATGCAGCGTCCCGTCTGCCCAATGTGCGGCTCCCACATGACATTGGAATGTTGTAACACAACGCCGGTCTGGCACACAGCGTTACTTAGTCCTGTGCGCGATGTGTTGCGGCGGGCTGGCTGGTTCTTGGCCTGATTCACCTGCGGCGCATAGAGTTCCCTCATATTCGGCGCCGAACTCTACAACGCTCGACATTCCGTCGTGCAGCGATCTTTTTGAGTCGGTGGGTGACACCACGTGATTCTGCGGATCATCGCAAAGTTCTCTCGTGGAGAGAACTTCGCGGCTAGTTTCCGATGTCTCAGCCAAGTAGGCCGAGCGACGGGTCCAGCAGACTCCACCGGAGAGCAGAGTATAAACGGCTACTGAGCAAGAGAGAAAGACGGTTTTTGCAGTGTGGGGACGGCCGCATGAAGAGGGAAGGGGCGCAAAGGAGGGATATGGGTGTCGGCGGGTATTGGTTTGTGGGTTGGGTCAGGGCGGTGGTAGTCGACCAGTATTCAATAATGTGTTGTCATTAATTATTTTTGGCTGCATTTTTATTTTCATTTAGTCAATTTGGCAGTGTAATGTAAGGATTTAAGTGATTTACTGGCAACATTACTTTAAGGTATGGAATCTTTGGGTCAAAGTGATGAAGAAGAAGTATAAAGTGCTTTAGTTGATAGTCAGCGGCGTGTATGTCTCTGTTTCTGTTTCTCCCTGTCTGTGTTTCGTCCCTATCGTCTAGCTGACCGTTTATTTGTGAACCTTTGATTGTTCACAATAGCCGCAGCTGCGCTAAACGAACAATAAATAGCATGGCGTTGAAGTGGCTGGATATATATAACCTTCTCCACTTATCATGTGTTAAACATCTCGCCTCTACAGTTTACTTTAGGTCAAATTTCTCACCCTAAAGTTTGCCTCCTTATAAACGTACTCCTACAGATCTGCGTGGTGAAAGCGTTCAATCTCTACTTTTTTGTTTATCAAAATAGAACCGATTAACTGATTAAAAATTTTATCGCTATCATAAGGCCTTAATTGATTCATCGGTAGGTTATTAGATCCAGTGCTCAGACTCTAGTTATAACGTAACGTAAAAACATAAGCAAACGTTCCTGTGTGAATGGATTTTTAGGATTATGTGCTCTTTTAGACACCACCTGTAACAAACACGAGGTCCTCGTAGAAGTGAGTTAAATTATGCATTCGATTAACAAAGCGTGAAGCACATGTGAGCAAGAATCGCATCGCGTCTCGCCGACGCTATGACGTGGCCCAATGCCGTACCGTCCCGGGCAAAGTTTGCTATGGTCACGCTGCTTGGCGGCCGATGCAGCGCGATATTTCCTCCACATGTCTTTCAGGATTTAGTCTGTTGATGACGCTGTAATCGGTAAAAATGGAAAGGAAAAACCTTATCACAAGGAAATGCTCTTTCTCAAGCCAGCACTGTAAAGTTTACTGTCCGATACTGCTTTATTTCAATCAATAACAACTAAACATTAATCAGAAGGAAAACGGCATAATGAGCGTAACGGCACTAATTAGCGCACGTCGCGGGAAACCGGCTTATTCTATCCTTTTTCCTGAGCGACGAGTATGAGCCATGATGACTGGCTTTTTGTGCCTCACCGCTGACGCCCAGTCACTGCGTTTCTAGACTTAACACTCTCCTCCGCGAGTTGTCTGACGAGTAGAGTAAGGTTGAGCTGAAGAATCCCTGCGCGATGGCGTACAGAGCAGAACCGGCGCGGTTGGGAAGCTGGAACCTTAAAAGAGACCGTACCGTAATGCTTAAAAGAAAATGCCTGTTTATTTATCTTGGAGTGCAGGGAAATAAATCCTACTTCGTCGTCGCTATCATATGTAGTTCAAGGTTTGCACCTCTCGTGGTTTTGGAGCATGGCGGCAGCATGTTCCGAAAAGATGGCGGCGGAATGTAAAGGAAGATGGCGTCGAACGATGCGGTCGATAAGTTGGTTGACGTTTGTGAAAAGTATGGCGGATGCTTGAAGTCGCTGCATTCTCAACAAACAATGTCAAAGTTAACAGATCGACGGTGCTCCTATTTACGTCGATGAAAGAAGAATTTATCCCAATATCATACTGCTCAACCTTGTCGCTGTTGGTGCAAGAAGGCGACGACTTCAAACTTCCACCATTCTTTTTACACACAACATCAAATCTTTGTTCGACAACATAATGTTTTCCCGCCGGAACGGCGGGAATATCCCCAGCTCTCGGCGAAGTGGCGCAGCTGCGGGGATTAGCAAGCATTCGTGACTTGGCGCACGTGACATCGAAACACAATAACGTCTGCTTATTTCTGTGTACAAAACCTTTGTGCGAGTACACCGTAAGTAATTTGTTGTTAAGGCCGGTTCAGACACTTGCGTTTGAGTGCGTTTGACGCAGCATTGCGGTGAGAACCGAAAGCGAGTCACCGGCACATCTGTGCTTCGTGTGAAGCGTGGAATCCAATTCGAGGAATCTTCATGGCACGTGATATTAGCAGCAGGGATGTCCTGGTGTCTCGCTGCCTGCAACGCAGTCAAACGCAGTAAGACGCAACTGTGTGAAGCGGGCTTTAGATGTTGTGGCAAGCGATCAGCGGGGTGTGCAGTTACGTGCCGCGGTGACCGACAGGAGCGTGCCACGGGCACGTGAGCGCGAGCTCTCGAACGATCGCGTGCGTGGCTCACGAGGGCCTCGGCGGCAGGGGGGCTACGGGCCATTCGTTGAAAGACAATTCGTAACAGGGCAATTCGTAGCAGGGAAATTGGTCGCGTAGGGCAATTCGTCACAGGGCTATTTATCGCCAAAGCATCTAGTCAGAAAACTAGGTTTTTTTTTGTCTAGTTTTTTTTTTTAAGTTTAGAGGAATTTAGGAAAGGGGAGGGGGAGTGGATGGAACGTGTATGTATAAAATATGAAGTTCAGAAGCCTTCCAAGAAAGTTCGAACACCGCCTTGTTGTCCGCGTTCTTTTGGAGTTTTCGGAAAGGTCGGAGGCCGTTCTTCTAAACATGTATGCTGTGTTGTATCCTGTTTGGATAGTTCACGATCCTTTGTGCGGTTTCTATACTCTACTCACCCTTAAGCTGACAGTGCACAGGAGGCTGTATGTTCGCCGGGTCAACAGTTTGAGTGGTTCAGCAAGTCGTGCAACTTTTTGGTTATTTCTTTGTTACTTCTTTGTTATTTAGACTTCGCTTATCTTCTTTTTTTCTCGAAAGTCCAGAACGAACTTTTCAAGACTTACAAGATAAAGTTTATAAAACCTCTTTGTCATCCACATCCTTTTAGTTCCGAGGGCACGTTCGTACACCAGCCAAATGCTATAAAATAACTGGTCTAAGCGTTTATTTTGGCTGTCGCTATGGAAGTCATCAGGCCTGAAAGAGGCGGGGAAATGCTGGTTTGCGAAGGAGTTTTATATACTGTTAACCGAAGGTCTGAGCAAAGCATCTACTGGGTATGTCGAAGAAGAGAGACCTGCAAAGCAAAGATCCTGACTGACGTCTCTAAGCTTCGCGTTGTTAAAGCTACGAATAACCACAGTCATGCTGTGGTTATTTGTGACAGTTATTTTAAATTCACAAATAACCACAGACAACAGGGACGTCCTCGAGGCTTGCGCCAGAAGCATACCATTGTAAACGGGGATGCATATGCAGAGTTTCCGATGCAAATAAAACTCTTTTCGTGAACTGACACCTGTGTGGTTGTCCTATCAAAATTACTGAAACATGCTTATAACTCGGTTGTGGCGTATACCCACAGAAGTAGACAGCGTCTACTGCGAAATTAGAGAATTTAAGCCAAATCTTCACCATTATGCTACAAATCAAAATACCAAATGAGGGAGAACATTCGTTCGTAAATAATAATTTTGAAGCAATATACTCGATAAACTGTGAAAATTAAACACAAAAGAAGCTTTTGATAGGGTGAAGAATCGTCATCTGGACAAATTGCCCTAACGAGTTGCTCTATGGGGAATTGCTCTATGCGACGAATTGCCCTGCTACGAGTTGCCCTGCTACGAATTGTCTTTCGACGAATAGTCCTACAGCTGTTCATTCGGTATTGACAGCAGAGTACACAACATGCGTGTTTTAGGCCAATCGAGTCTCCGGTTAGGGTCACGTGACTCATAGTCTCCAAGCTGGTGATAAGGCTGAGCACGAAACTTGCCTGAAGGCCGAGGCCACATATCATCCACTGGACTATCATCATCTTTGGGACGAACTTACAAGAGGATTGGCCTAAAACACGCATATCGCCTACTCTGCTGTCAATGCCGAGTGCACAGGACAGCTGCATGAAGGCTGAGTTTTGGAGTTCCAAAGAAACTGCGGAAGTCCAAACGTGAACCGAATGCAAGAAGTTTGAAGATTCTATGTTTTACGCCGCATAACCCAGATCATAAATTAAAATACAGAATTAACAGTGAATTTTTTCTGCGTGCGATGTCTACAAATAATTGCATGTACTATAAAATACCGCGCAAGCGCCTTCTTCCTTAAGTGCCCACTATTAACGTGTACCAAACTGGGGAATTTCGCAATAAACTTTTCGTGACGTAAATTGTGAGCTGTAGGTGTTGCACAATTCGCTTTCTTTAGCGCACTCCGCAAAAGGTCAGGTTGAAGAAACTTCGTGCGTCAGCAATGCAGGAAGTAGAGATATCTCCAGAGTGCTTGACCACCGTGAGCCTCGCGGAAAAGTAGAAAAAGAAAACACTCATTCCTCGTGTTCACTGCACTCTAGCCTTTACAACCGGCATCATATGAATTACGTAGCAACTCAAACAATTACTAAAGCTTTCATGTAAGCTCAAACGGCCGTGCAAGGACTTTATATTTTTTTATTACTGTTTGCCTTATTTGATAACTGCTCAAATTCTATAGACGCTTTCCACACAGGCCAGATTACATGCCTCCAGTACTGACCTTCTGTTGTCTTGCCAAGAAACCGAGCCACTGAAACGGGCGTTGATGAGCCTCAACAAAGGCGAATGCTGGGAAGAAGGAGACAGTTGAATCTAAAATCGCATAACGTGGTCATGCTATGTTAATGATGCGTTGAAGTAAACGGAATAAGACGAAACAATAAAAGCTGAAGGTTGGTTATGGCGACGCCCACGCAAAGCTGCTGCAAAGCATCTATAAGTATCAGAGCTATAGCACTTGCGAATCTTGTGGGATAATTGTCGAAACATACTTAGTTTCCAGCAAAAGCGTCTGCTCTCAGCTAAGTCTTATGCAGAAGCTTATTTTCGGTTACCTAAAGAATGAACCCGGTAGCTATGGCAATTAATATTTTTATGTTGTCAGTAACCGTAAGTCAGTTCGTACTGGCACCAGGTTTCAACTTAGAGAGCCGATCAGAAGGTGAGTTTAGTCTTGTTTTTTAGTCTTGTTTTCTTTTGTAGACGGTCATATAATGTTAAGAAACCTCCTCGCGTGACTTCAGAGATTTGTTAAACGTAGAGTCGCCTATTTTTGGAAAAAAATATGCTTTTCAAAATCATGAATGAATTGAGTTGTTTTCAAGTTAAAATTTAGACTACCCAATGAGTATGAAAATATATACAATATTTCTCCGTTACTAATCATATACAAAACAAAAACATTGTATTTTTCTTTTTAATTTGGCCAAACTTGTCGAGTGAA
>JAZHYW010017425.1:0-19614 GCA_037355805.1 Ixodes ricinus
TCATTCAACGCACTCTAAACGGTTGTTTATATCTTTACCATAGGACGCGCTTTACAGCGCTGTCACAGCTACCGGTGCGCGCGCGTTCCATGCACGAGGGCTCATTCCGCTCTCGTGAGGCTGCAGCACGGCCGCTAGCTCACCCTCTCCTGCGCTCGGGAGAGGGTGATGTAGCGGCCGTGCTCAGCCTCACGAGAGCGGAATGAGCCCTCGTGCATGGAACGCGCGCGCACCGGTAGCTGTGACAGCGCTGTAAGCGCGTCCTATGGTAAAGATATAAACAACCGTTTAGAGTACCGTTGGTTGAGACTAGCTGAGACGCCAGAAAGTCTGGTCGGTACCATTTTGAGTGTTTGTGCGTATAGCGCGTGCTTTGCTCGCCTTCCTAAGTGACACAAACGCACGTGCTGGGCTGCGGAGATCGTGCGCAGGGCTGTGAAAGTGTCAACAAATTTAGAATCGCCTCAAGAGTGGGCTGGCGTATCTAGAGTGTGCCGGCCACCTGACAGAACGCGCATAACTCCGGCACCGTTTGATGCTATTCGCATTAACGTAGATAATCATTCCCAAAGGATGGGTTCTGCTGATTTTTTTTTTTGGTATTGTGGGTTACGGTCTTAAAAATTAATTGTTTTTTTTTCCGTAATGATAGCTAAACCGTAAGGCCAAATACCTAAACATTTAAATTAATGTACGGCTAGGTAATCTAGTTTTTTTTGTGATAAGGTAAAAGACGGAGCACTAACCACATCGATCGTTATGTTTTGCAATACCCCCTGCCTCAGCCAGTTTCTCTTGTTAGCTGGTTGTGGTGCTAAGCTCGGGGCAGTTTCTCAGCACTACTGAGCAGCCACGGTCTCGACAGTAGATGCCTAAATGTCCGGAGTCTTTGTTGGTGAAAGTGTTTTTATGTTCACGAAGGCGATCGATTGAGACACCTTATGGTCTGACATTTTTTTCTCACGGACTGAAGAAAATAGCTAACCGAGTAGACTTGGAAGTCATCTTCTCAGCTCCTAACAAACTTCGCAGCTTGTGCAAAAAAGTAAATAGCCCCCCCTTCCCCAATTACAACTCTCAACTGCAAAAAGAAGCATAAGCACAGATTTGTTCCTTGTACAGAGAAGGTGGTGCGCTCCTTTCCCCTCTCTTGTTAAAAGCTATAGGGAGTATTCATTGGACGCCATATTTGTGGGTGCTGTTTAGAGCGCTGCTCCGAACGAGCTCACATCAATAGGCTGCTAAGAACGCCACTCTTGATGGTGCGGAATGCACGTTGTAAAAGAACTGTGGAAGCTCGCCATCAGCACGCGCTCAGCATTCGCGCAAACAGCTATGGCCGCCAGTGTATACTCCTATACATAGGTCAGACCGGACGTCGTCTCACCGATTGCCTTCATGAACACAAGAACACGTTTACCAACAAAGACTCCGGACATTTAGGCATTCCCTGTCGAGACTGTGGCGCTCAGTGCTGCTGAGCAACTGCGCCGTGCTTTGCAAGCACCACAACAAGCTAACAAGAGGTATCATTGAGGCAGAGAATATCGCAAAACATAGCGATAGATGTGTTAGTACTCCGTCTTTAACCTTATCACAAAAATAACTAAACTACCTAGCCTTATATTAATTTCAATTTTAGTTAATTTATAGCTTCCCATTGACGAAGAAAAAAGACCAATTAATCTCCATGGTCCTACTCCGAAATACAAAAAGAAGAGAAAAAAGCGTTATAATACTAGAGTGCCTTCATACACACGCGCGCTTTTGCTTGAGTGGTAACATCTCAGCCATTTTTTCGCCCAATCGTTTTTTTATGCATTTTGAAGCGCGCGCAATCTGGTGTCACTCAGCTCGAGCGCGTAGCTTTGGCTAATGCATAGACGCCATTTTACTGCCCAAGTCACGCACCGAGTGCGCGAGAGCGTCATGCGCGGCACATTCAGGGCAACAATGGATGTCTTCACCCTGAGACAGACAGAGAGTTGTTTGTCAGCGCTGCGCAAGTGTCTCTTTCTTTGTGTGTGGGGACTTGAGTGACTGTTTTGCGGGTGCGCTGCTCTCTCCGTACATCGTGAGGAGGAGGCACTTCCAATATGAAAACAGGACCCTGAAGCGACGCCTTCAGGATGCCGAAAATAATTATGGTAAGTTAGAAATAAATTTACTAACATACTTCCTGAAAATTTGGGCCGGGTGTCGTTTAAAAATTTTAACCCGATTAGTTGGTCACATTAATTTTCAGGCATAATATATTGAAAATAATAAAACTACTGATCTGACAAGTCTAGATTTGTACGGTTGCACGATTGACACGCGAAATCTTCCGAACAACGCCAAAATCTTGTAAATATTAGTTTTTAGCAGCATTTAGCATAAGAAGTGCTGTCAGTCTGGCTACATAAAAAAGAAAGCCTAGTAGGGCGGCCCCAGCCACAGCCTCCTCTATACTGACAAAGCCTGGCAGATCGCCACGAGACGCGGCCGCCGAAAGTGAAAAGGTAGTGCCGCAGACAACGGATGAGAGGAGAGCCAGGTGACGGGCGCCCCGCTGCGGCGAGACGCCGAAACGCTCCTCTCCCGAGCGATGGAATGTCCGCTCTTGCTCCTCACGTTCTTCGCGCTGCCGCTTCTTTTCTCGTCGGGTTTGAAAATCGTGTTTCGGGTCCTCGCCGCTGCAGAAGCTGTGCGCTGAATACCAGAAATGCTCTCTGCTACCAGATACTCGCGCTGCAAATCTGCGACCGGGCACCTTATGGCTCCGTCGTTAAACTGCCAGGCTTTGTGAGTACAGAGGAGGCTATGCCTGAGCCAACTGCCATCGCCATGACTTGGCTACATGAACCACATAAACTCGGTCGCGAAACTGCTATAGGAGTCTTTTAATAGGGTTAGCTCATTCTGATCTTGATACTCGCTAGTCATCGAGTTTTCTATTTCTTTGTCTTCGTTGTTTACTGCCGTCAGCCGTGGCTGTCAATAAAGAACGGGAAAGAAAAACGTTCCTCCAAGTATTTTATAAACAGTGCACAATCGAATTCCGCTGCATTGCGGAATCGCGAAATGGTAAACATTTTGCTTACTTCTTTATTGTTGCTGCAATATCAGCATCTCTCATGGAGGCAAGAGCAAATATTTGTCAAGAGCGACGTCGTTGCTCATGTTTCATCCAAGAAGCATTTGTGCCATCTACAATCCTAAGAAAAGCAGCAGCAGCTGCGACAGTTTTTCGCAAAGCAGTACTCTGATAGTAATGTGATCCGAGCGGAATGTCTGTTCACTGGATTTGTTCTGGAACATAATATTCCGTTGACCGTCCCCGAACATATTTCGTCCCACGAAAAATTTTCTCAACTTGGGTTGTCTCAAAGCAGTATGGCTGTAACAGAACCAACACGACTACAATTGTCGGCGAGATGACAAACCATGCTCATGAGCGCATGGTGAGTGCCTCGAAACGTAAAGCCTTCTCGGTTGCCATCGATGGCAGTAAAGATAGCGATTCGCAGTTGTAGACTCTGGCTTGGTTAAAAGCCGAGTGCTTTCTTTGTGTACATCGGAACGAAAAGGAAGTGGTCGCAACATAGGCAACCTTATTCTGGAGGCACTCGCATATTTTCGTATACCAGGTCACAAATTGCGTAGCGTTTTCTATGCAATCCATGTCAATAAATCCTGGCTCCTTCACCTCCCCCCCCCTCCATTATTCGGGGCTTTGAAGAATGTCCCTATTTCTTTGTGTCCGGGTACTTTGCAGGTCGGAAACTATTAAATTATCCTTTGACGACTTCGTTTACTATCTGACACTCGGCGCAATGTACACATTTCAGACTCTGCCAAGATGGTCAAGAAGCTCGAAAAAGGGTTTCAGACCCTTGCAAAACTCCAGCAACAGCCAAGGAAGCAGCGGTGCCCAACCCTAAGGTATTTTTGCTATGCAGAAACTAGGGGTGGGCGTCCACATAGTTCATGGCTGGCATGCAAAGTTAGTGCTCTAAAACAGTGGTCCTTAAATGGGGGTCCGCAGAACCTCTGAGATCCGCGAAGGCATTCTAGGGGTCCGCGAAGCCCGGCCTCATCAGTCAAGTACGGCCATAAAAGTTGGCATTTTTTCAGATTGAGAAGAAACGTTCCAATTTTTGGGTGAGTTTTCTCATCTGTATGCCAATGAGACACGTCTACTTCACACTAGCCCATAGTTATATTCATTTATTAAATCATTATCATAATCAACCTATAGACTTTTCCTTTCCCCTCACCACGAACGGGGTCTTCCATCATCACCCCCGATCCACAAGGAGTTCGCGAAACATCAATGGTTGAGAACCACTGCTCTAAAAGATAGTAGTAAATGCAAATAATATAAAAACCACAGCAGTCTCGAGCTACATCTGTGAAATAGTGTAGAACTCAATTTTGCGAGGCTCTGATGTCTACGACCATCTTTCTTTTAACTTTTATGACAATTTTATGAATTGAAGGGCACAGTTACAGCACACAATTGTTGAATACGAAGATAGTTAAAAAAATTGGGTTGTGTGTATGTTTATACAGTCTAGAACTTGGTCTGCCTTAACGGGGCGACTAGTCTCCCAGCTGTTGATGAGAAATTTAGCCAGTGCAGTACAACCGCAAGCCTGGGGTCTTTAACGTGCATCACGCAGTAGTGATACACGACAGCACGCCGGTACGATGCTCATCCAGATCGAAACGGGCAGGGGTGGGGATTGAACCCAGTATCCTGGGTTCAATCCCCACCCGTGCCCTTTAATCTACTGACTGCCCATTTGTACTGTGCCCGATATGCGAAAAATTTAGGCTGCGAAAATTGAGAGTTTTACAGTATTTGTCAGGTGTTCCATTACCTTATCTTACCATTACCAATGGTTCCTTTATCTTATCTGATGAGCATGGTGCCCGATTAGCCGCCGTCATGACGTGAGCGTTCGCACCGGTTCCACTGCAACACTCCACTCGGCAGGTCTCGTTTTGTTTTTACGGATCCTTTCCATTGCGTTTGAAGAAAAGAAACGCAATATCTGAAGTGCGAGGCTGTTTGACTACAGTTGTCGTTCGCACGTACTACCTGCTTCTGTTTAAAAAGCCCATTGCCTGTTCTTAAGGGTCGGAGAATCAACAATTCGGACTAATTGTATGATGGGTATTACATAACGACGAGCCTTCTTGAAATAGCATAAGACCGATCAGGTCTACACCCATCAAAATTACCTGAGTGTATACACTGCACCACTATGCAGTCTGAACAACATTCATTTGTTGTCCTTAATCAGTTAAATTATTAAGAATGGCCATTGGTATTGTGCTTTAATGATCATGCCCTCTCAGTGGCGAAATGCGTGGACGCCTTTTCGTTCCTTGAGCCACAATATTATAGAGTGCAGTTATTGCTCGAGCTTCACATTGGTTAAGCTGATTAAAGAAAGACCAAGGATTGGTGATCTGAATGCATCATGGTGCAACCTACATGCAAGAGCTGGTGAATTTGGACACAAATTATCAATTGTACGCAACTGCGATCAGGTTCGACTTCTGAGTTCAATCCTCGTGCTGTACCTATGGAATAATGAACGTTCATTGCGAAGAAGGCACCCTTACTAAAACAATGTATAACTCCGCACAATATTTTTATAGTCTATTCTACGCAGTTTATGCTAAGCCCGTTGTACAGGCAAAGTATTATTACTGTGGATTTTGTGATATTCCGACTGTCCGATAAAGAAATTCGGCATTCGTCGTTGGAGTACACTTCGTAATACTGGTTCGCGAGCCATCCTGGGTTGTGCTTTGCTAGAGTTAGTGTACCATTCCAACAGCTTGCATTTATATCAGGACATAATGAAATATTCAGCAGTATCCAGCATAATATACTTTCTATGACTTCATCCGAGTCACGCTGTTATTTTATGGGATCAAATCAACGCTCAGAATTGCAAGGAAATGTTTGCCTATACATTCATGTCCTGTTTAGTAATTGTGAAAATTATACAGTGTTTGATTTCAAATCGACCATATTTAATAAAGAAAAGCCGCGAAAGATATATACTAATGCGGTCTGTTCATGGGAGTTATGCGGCCAGGCGGACATTATATAGGGGGCTAGTCCTCAAAATAGGTTGAATAATTAACTAAGATTTGTTAATTGACTTTTTAGCTAGGAAAACAAAGATATGGTTCCAATTAAAAACGTGCCTGAGTGTCATATAAGACCACTCAATAAGTCAATTTTTAAACAATTTAAAGCACGTTGTAAGCTCGGAGGTGCGCGAAGAATTCCAAAAAAATTTATCTAGTCATAAAATACACGAAATCAAAAAAATTATCTCGTTTGTGGCATTGCAAAAAAAAAAAAAATGCGGGCATGGAAGGTACACGTTGAAGGAAACAAAATGATGCAACATATTTTTTTATGCATAAACAGAAGAGGATGGTGGAGAAGTGTCACTATAATTTCAGGAAAATCGAAAATGGATTTTTTTCGTTGCCCCTTGAAGTTTCTCAGCTTTGTACTATACGACAAATTTGGAGCGACATAAAAAAATTGAGATAAAGCAATTATTTATATATCATTCGAAAGAACATTTTAATAAAAATATATGTTATAAGCTTTAATGTTGTAGCTATTTAAATTGTTAGGATAACGGCGCAGAAATCTAGTGACAAATTGTCAAAGGAGCCAAATGTTTGCTCATTTTTGACGTGAAATATATCCCTTTGTTGCATACTTCAAAAGCGTCCATGCAAATAATAAAATTTTGCGTTTTTGCAACTATTGCTATTGAGTTGAGACCCAGGATTTTTTTCTTCGTTTTCAGAAATGTAGTTTATTAGTTACAGAACGTCCACTACAGTGGACAGCATGCACTGGGGGCACAAGATCCCTTTCGTACCATGCCCATAACTGACTTTTTGTTTTAAACTCGGCGTCTTTTTTTTTGTGGTGGAGCCTGGGGTTTTATGTCGCGATCTTCTTCATCACTGTCATCACTTTGGCTGGCATCTTCCCAGCAATCATGACACCTGCCTTGATCATCCTCTATGGCATAATCGATGTCATCATCCTCGCTCTCTAAAAGATCATCATCACTTCCTGACGGCAGTCCGTCTTCAAGTAGGACACTGATTCCTGAGTCAGATAGTGGAATATCCTATAAAGCATCGATGTCCGCTTTCTCTCAAAGGTGATGTGGTAGCAAATCACTTGTCTCTAAAAAAAAAAAAAAAAAATAATATATATATATATATATATATATATATATATATATATATATATATATAGGGCATGTTGGCTTGAAGGCCGAAGGCGTAGAAGACAGATAAGCAGGGTGACGGTAGAAAACGAACCAGGAGGATTTTATTGACGTTTCGACCTGAGACAGGTCTTCGTCAGGAATGACGACGACCTGTCTCAGGTCGAAACGTCAATAAAATCCTCCTGGTTCGTTTTCTACCGTCACCCTGTATATATATATATATATATATATATATATATATATATATATATATATATATATATATAATATTTTTTCTAGGAATATATAGAATTATGGCGCATTATTCATAACAACAAAAAATTGGACCATTCCAGTATATTTACAGCGCGGCTGACCAAATACAATTTCTGTATAGTTCAGAACCCCGTAATGCTGCTGTTCATGGTGTCCACCAGAGTGGACAAGCCACAATTAGATCACTTACTGAACAATCCAAGACTTATTGGAAACTCATATTTATAAAGATTACACCTCAAGATTTACTCGAAGGCATGAAAACGTTTAACAAAGGAGTACTAAGTTTTCGCAACAGTTTACGACGCTTTTGCGAGGATGCTCGTGCTTTACCTGGACATTGTGGAAGCTGCCATCTTGGGTGCTGAATATTTCAACACCAGTAAAATTGTGGCGCCATCTATGAGTGGCAATCGAAAACACATATGTCCATTGAAGTGGACACCATGCGTACAGGTATTATGTCGCCTGGCAATTTATTTAAAAAATAATTAACTTTGTCCACTGTAGTGGCCACTATGCAACAAAGGAATATAAGCTCCACAATGATGTAAATATTTTAATCACTAGTTCCCATGATCTATTATAAGTGAAATTCTTTGAGATTTTTGCTATTTGTAGTTTGCGTGGTAGATGTCACTGAACACGGCACAAACGAAAACTTCAAAAATCGAGGAGGCCGTTCTACCGTACTCAACATTTTCTTTTTCACTTCTAATATTATGGTTTTCGTAAAACTTGTTTTTTATTACGTTTTCTACCCATGTTGGGAAGTAAAATAGAAAAAAGATAGTCCGAACTTGCGTGCGTGATCTTATCTGAATTTAGAGTCTTCTGTCGCCGGCCGGTATCCCGGCGGAGCGACAGGAGCGGCGGTGGATGTGGCAGACGCCTGTCCTGCTCCTGGTCGCACGCCAGCTGGTCAGTCCACGGAAGCTTTGGCAGTCGCGAGTTGCGACGGTGCGGCGACAGCGGCACTCGTGTTCGCTCGTAATTTTTTCTCCCAGAACTCCGGCTTTTATGATGTCATTTGTTTCCACTTTGGGACATACTTCTATGCAGGGGCGAAACGGGATGCTAAACGCAACAGTAAGAGACGCATTCCTGGCACCGTCGTGCGGGGCAATTGGGCTGTCGCCGTTGTTAATTTATAAAACGCGGCAAGAACCAGGATCATGTTGAAAAACGGCGCGACTGGGACGAAAACAAAGAGACGAAGAGAACAGAATGAAATAAATATTACGGCGCAAACGAGCTGGTGTATATTAAACATGACTGAGAGACCGAAGGATGGTCGCCTTCAATTACCTCGATCCTCAAATCCGAACTAGTTCAAGTCTTTGTTGGAACTAGAGAATACAGAAAGGCCGCAGCAAAACGTCTCCTTCCCTTCAGCAGGTGCCACTTGAAGCATACGAAATTGAGGATAATTAGGAATCTTGTAAAAACATCAGTACAGAAGTCTGGCTCGCATTCTATTGGCTAATCTCTTTGTTGTTTGACCGAACGTTTCGGCGTTGCGGGTTATCCCCAGGAGCTCATCTTAAGACAATTGGTGTATCTGCTATCTCCACAAAAGTCAGTTAAAAAATGTACGGGATCTTTAAAGCGGGTTGAATTTTCGTATTTTCATAGGGTGTCTCACAATATTAAAGCGTAAGCCAACAAGTTCAATATCAACACAGCCTTTACCACGGATTATAGATTAAACCATTTGACCCCCTTTGCGTCGACTGTTTCAGGTTGTGCGAAAAAACACAAAGAAAAGGATGTCGATTGTGTGTCAGGCGTCGTTTATAAGATATCCTTTTTGTGTGGCCTTTTGTTATATCGGACAAACTAATTGTATAAATGAATGGTTGACGGAGCATGAACGCTGTATAAAGAAAAAGGACCCGTACTATGAAGTTTCAAAACATCTGGCCGAATGTAACAATTGTATGCCATGGCGGAATTCGACATCGGTAGAAGAAAAGGAGAAAGATCACTCACAATACTAAGTCATGGAAACGCTGTTAATAAGCCTTCGTTTGGTTTAGACCACGAACTCCAGTGGTTTCTTAAGGCTCGTTCACACTCTTATACGCGAGTACGACCGAGAGAGACCAGACCGGATTTTAAGCCCCTAGCGACGTCTTAGCACCGGATGCGCTGCTGCGGAGCTGGTCCAAAGACGTCGCAAGAGGATTAAAAACCGGTCTTGTCTCTGTCCATCCTACTCGGTCGCAAGTATCTGAACGGCGCTTTAAGGCCCGTTCACACTCTTGCAACCGAGTACGTCCGAGAGAGACGAGACCTGTTGAAACCTCTTAAAATATCTTAGGATGAGAGAACACACTGGCACTCTGCCGTCATCTATGCGGTGACCCTGGAACTGCATTTCACAAGAGCGAAGGTTTTGCGGGATTTCCGAGGTCAAATATGCGTAACACCAATAAGAAAGGCTCGTTTATAACGTTGACAAAAGCTTTTCGAGCCAAGCAAGAAAGGATAATGCGCGAGAGAAATAGAAAATATGTCGGACCGCCAAGTTTGCACTGCTACCCAATAGATGGCGTCAGTGTGTCCTCTCGTTGTAAGAGGTTTCAAGGTACCCAGTTCTAAGAGGTTGCAAGAGTGTGAGCGGCCTTTAGGCTTTGAAAAGTGTTGTCCTTGAAGTGTCTACAAGTCTCCGGGAGGTAAAGTTGTTATGTTCGTGTTTAGGTTGGGAGGATAGGGTTCAGAGATAATAGAGGAGGAAGATGTCGCGGAGGCCGTCATTGTCCGGTTAACTGGTTGGATTGTACATTGGTGGAAAGATTTGTTCTTGGGGTTTCTTTTCCTCCTTTTTGTTCTTTTTTTTCCAATTTAACCAGGTTCTGGAAAATAAAATTTCATCTGTGTTTGAGACTTTTGAGTATGCGAGCCGTTACCTGCAGTCTCGGGGTTTTGGAATCATAAGAACAAAAAGACCCGTTTGTCTTGTGTTCTCTTCTGTCTTTTTTCCTCGTCCCATTCGCGCTGTTTTTCAACATGAGCTCTTACCAACTGGCCCAGTTATCTGTCCTTATTAAGAATCGGGAATTCTGCCGAGTTTGCGCTGCGAGTCATTTTCATTCTACTGCCTTACGACCAGTGTTGTAGAGCGTTACCGGGAAAAAAGTAACTAAATACGTTACTCGTTACTTGCAAAACAAAAGTAACGCATGTCACCGACCTACGTTACCTCAAAAATAAAAGGAACGCGTTATCGTTACTGTTACTGATAAAAAGTAACGCACGTTACTGTTGCGTTACTTTTTATTCACGAACTAAACCATTTGTTGTTTCGACGTTTGATATGTGCGTAAGCGCCATAGCTAAAATATGTCCATGTCCACGTGGGTCCGGGAGAGCCACTCATACGCTCTGTTGGCTGTCGGTCAATCGCTCAAGGCCTCCTCCGTTTTTCAAGTCCCGGAAACGGGAAAGGGAATGACACGAAGGCGTTATTCTCTCTCCGGCAAGCGGAAGCTGCAGCGCTTCGACGCAGGAATCTCCCAAATCCACCTCGAAGCCGGACTCCTCTTTGGCCTTTCCAGCCGAGGCGACGGCGGTAGCGAGGTCAACGAGCCGCGGGGAGAGAACCAGTGGCAGGTGGCGTGACGTCAAAATCTGACATTAGCACCAACGTCAAAGAAAAAGTGGAGGACATCGGCATTTTTCGACTAAGGAATTCTATAACTGGGCACTTAAAAAGACAAAAAAAAATTAAAATTTAATTTTTTTAAGTTTTAGGAAGTAAAGCAACTTAAACGCAATTTCGTTACACGTTACTCAAAGTAAAGTAACGTAAGTTACGTTACCCGTTACTTCTTGGAAAAGTAACGAGTACGTTGGCAACGTTACCAAAAAAGGAACGCGTTACCGGTAACGCCGTTACTTGTAACGCGTTACCGCCAACACTGCTTACGACTGTCCAGGTGAATTTGAGTAGCTTTAAGAGGTTGGTTTTTGACCTCTGAACACGTCTGAAGAGCGAGTTTCCTCACTGAAACCTGTCAGTTTTGTGTAGTATTAAGTCAGAGATATCCATAATACGATAAATTGATGCCTTGTAGAAAAACCCTATCGGCTGATGCGTCGTTTCTAGTTCAACTCTGTGTAAATTTTCTCCGAGTGGGGTAATCATAATTTCGTATGAAATTTTAATTTTACTCACGAAGTTCTTTTGGTCCTGTAAGCAATTGCAAGACCTACGCTGAGCATGACAGGAGTGACGAGGACGAAGGAAAAATAATAGCGCGGTTCAAACCACACCCTTAAATTATATTTAGTCATCGACTCTTGACTAGCGTTTGACTGGGTTAATTATTTCTGAATTGGTTCTTTTCTGTTCTTACTTGGTCAATATGCCAAAAACCCCTAGGTTGTTAAATGATAAGGAGGTGACATTGACTGCCCCTTCTCGTCGTTCTTAAGCTACCTAGGATCATCGACATTTACCCAAGCAGCAAAGATTTGGCCAATCATTGGCCAATGACTGGTAATGGCCAATGGCTGGTAAGGGCTGTAGCACGATTCCCCCTATGTCATTTTACCCGTCCGAGATGCCCTGTGCTATTCCCCCCAGTGTCAAAATCCCCGTCTCGCTTGCCCCTAGTGTCAACATTCCCGTGCCCAATTCCCCGCTATGCACCTGCGGACGGTTCGGTTACGTGTTTTGCGGTGCACAGACATTTCGGTGCACGGATCGGTATGCTTTTTCAGTGTGATACATGTTGGCGCACGAAATGTTCGATGCGTGGTCTTTTAAACTTGTAATTTATCAAAATTAGGAGTGTTATTTTATAACCTTCATTTTTATCATCTGCACATTTCTTTTTTGGCATCTGTTAATGCACTTGTGCCTAATGTTAATGCACTCGTGCACCTCTGCTAATATTCGACCGCCAACTCCTGCATCTTGACCTCGACTCTTTGACCTCAACATCCAAGATAGCAATGCTATCATCGCTTTGAGAACTCATTGAAGGTTCTCGAGGCCTTTTGTATAGATGAACCCTAGGTTGCGCTTCTTTAATGCTCAATTTCTCTGCCATTTCACTTTCTTTGAAAACTTTCTTTTAACGTGCTGTGTTTGTAGCCTTTTGTTTTGTCCTTCGTCCTGTAACAAGACTTCGGGGAAAAATCGGGGGAACTTATAATGGGATAAGGGCAAAGGGGGTTTCGAAAGCCGGGAATTTTAAGGACGGGAGAGATAACGCGGGGAAATTGCAGCGGGGATTTTGACACAGGTGTTTCGGGATTGGGTTATTTCGTGCACCACACCTGGTAAGTGAACCGGGTCCTATTTAAATATAAAGTTGTTTCACTCTAAAAAACAACATACCTGTACGTACTGTACGGAACTCTCCTAAATCCCCCTGGTTCAATGCAACGCTGAGAAGACTTTTGAATAAAAAGAAACGACTTTTTCGTGCTGCAAAGTTCTCAGTGCAGTCCAGCGTCCAACATCGCTGGGCAGCATATAATTCTGCCGCTGCTGTATATAAGGCGTCAATTGCCAAAGCAAAGCACCGTTTTTTTAACTGTACTTCGCCCTCTATGTTAAAGAACAATCCACGGCAGTTCTGGAATGTTGTCAATCCTTCTGAGAGACCTCAACTAAAGTTAAAAAATGCTGACGGTGAAATGGTAGCGGCAAATGAGTGTGAATCTATGTTAAACAATGTATTCACGAAGTCCTTCTCGAGTGTAAATAATTCATGCTATCCAGAATTGTCTCAAGATCGTAATTCTGTCATGAATCCTATTGATATAGATTGTGCCGGTATTATAAAAATAATTAACAATATTAAACTTTCTTCATCCTGTGGCGTTGATAATATTAACTCTAAGTTTTCGGAAAACACTAAAATATATTCCTCTGTTATTCTAACTAAACTTTTCCGGCAATCACTTGAACTTGGGACACTTCCAGAGGATTGAAAAGTGGAGAGGTGATTCCTATTCATAAAAATGGCGATAAATCATGTTCCAATAATTACCGCCCGATATCACTGACAAGTATCCCTTGCAAATTTTAGAACACATAATCTATTCTTACATTGTCAATTTCCTTAATTCCCATGCATTTTTCACCCCTGCTCAACATGGCTTCAGAAAACTATTCTCGTGCGAGTCGCAACTATTAACGCTTACTCATAATCTACATACCGTCCTTGATCGTTCATCTCAGGTCGACTGCACATTCCTAGATTTTTCTAAAGCATTTGATCCAAGGACAGGCTTCTTTTGTATAACCTCAGTTCTCTCAACATTAATAATGATGTATTAGCTTGGATCAACTCCTTTCTTACTAATCGCTCCCAATTTGTTCACGTTGACGGCATTAACTCTCAACCCTCAGCGGTGACCTCTGGTGTACCCCAAGGTTCTGTACTAAGCCCTCTTTTTATTCCTTATCTTTATTAATGACCTCCCCTTGCATGTCTCATCCTCAATTGGACTGTTCGCTGACGACTGTGTTATTTATTCTGAAATTACTAATGATTCTGATGTACAATCACTTCAAACTGATCTTGATCATATTTCCCGTTGGTGCGATAAATGGCAAATGAAGCTCAATATCAGCAAGTGTAAATCCATGAGAGTATCACGTCAGAATAACACTTGTCCGTCTTACTACATCAAGAATGTTGCACTGGACTCTGTATCTTCATATAAATATCTTGGTGTACACATTGCTAACAACCTCTCATGGAACGCTCATATTGAGTATGTAATTCATACTGCTAATCGCATGCTGGGCTTCCTTAAAAGAAACTTCTCCCGCGCACCATTGTCCCTAAAACTTCTTTTCTACAAATCCTTGGTCCGCACTAAACTGGAGTACGCTGCCTCCATCTGGGATCCAGCCAAAACACTTGCATTATCACTAGAAGCCGTTCAAAATCGTTCTGTTCGCTTCATACTGCATAACTATCACCGCACTTCTAGCGTGTCAACAATGAAAATAACCTTAGGCTTGCCTGACCTCTCCCTCCGTAGAAAAATTGCTCGGCTGTGTTTGTTTCACAAGATATATTATCATAACCCAACACTACGTCAGCATCTGTTAACAGAACCATCTTATGTCTCATCTCGTGTCGATCACCAAAGTAAAGTAGGCATCCCTCATTGTCAGACATCAACCTTTAATCAGTCTTTTATACCTACGTCATCACTGGAATGGAATCGCCTTCCCGCACTTGTCGCCGGCTTAACCGAGAGCGTCGATTTTAAAAATGCTGTTCATGATTATAATCCTGTTTGCCTAATTTCTTTTTTTAGTTTTGTGTTGTATTAGACTGCCGAATTTCATAATATATATGTGCTACTTTGGTCCACTCCCCTTTGTAATGCCCTCGAGCCCTGAGGGACTCAATAAATGAATAAATAAATAAATGGTCCTTTGGTCAGTGGCCTGAGAGTGGCAAGCCATTGGCCGATGACTGGCCTTTCTCTGACCATTGGCCAATGACCACTGGCCACCAGCCGACAACCGAAAATTGGCCCATGAATGGCCACTCTTTGGCCATTGGCCAAAAGTCCATCGCCAGCCATTGGATAATGTTTGGCTAAAGTCAGTGTTGCTTGGGTAGTCACTGTTCAGAAGACAAGTGAAACATGCAGCGAAACCAAATATCTCGGAGTCAGTTTTTTAAAACACATTTTATTTGTTTTTATTCCCTTTGGTCTTGAGTGTCTCACTTCTCTAGGATCAGGTATGCAGTTCCCGAAGAGACATATCTATACACAGTGAAAATAAATATAAACATTTGTGTTTTAATGAAGGAGAAAATTATTTAGAAATTAAATAATACATAAATATAGAACAGTCCTTCCAAAAGAAGCACGGCATACTTTAGACTTAAATATTGCACGAGTGAAACGCTCCTAAACGCCTACCATATATCTAACTGTTAAAGGTAACTATTTGGAAAAATATATAATATAGGTAAAATTATGGGTAAAGATAACGTACTATACTGAAATTCTTCGACGTATTGCTGATTTGGCAGTTAAAAGTAAACTTACGTTTAAAAATGTGAAATATAAAATGAGTTGTCTTATCAAGGGACTAAATTGGATAAAGATTTTAAAAGTTAATTTTCGAAGACAATTAGTAACTATTTATAAAAGTGCTTCACAAAGAAAATATCGTAAGGGTGCAGCCGAGCCTGTAACTATTAGTCACGCTGATTTAACCTGAGACTGGGGTAGAGAGGAAACTTTAAAACGTAGAAGAGACAGAAAATAGAGAGGATGACGTCGTCCTGTCTATTTTCTGTCTCTTCTACGTTTTGATGTTTCTTCTCTACCCCAGTCTCAGATTAATCCAACATGGCTTTACAAAGTTTTGAATCAGTGTTTTCACAATGTCGCAATGGGCCTGTTTTGTTTTCTGAAGCTTTCGCAATGGTTCATGCGTTAATGATATATTGTTCAGTATCGAAAGGGTCAATAGCGCAAGACTGACTTTTCTCAATTAATTTATCAATGCTGCAAATCATTAAGTCTGAAAAGCAATGCACAACATATAAAAACACACACACACAAAATAATAAACTACAGCAATATAACAAGGCATAATCACAATATATCACCCAGCTTTTTTATTGTATCTTACTTAGCTTTTAAAAATGGTTATTGTACACGCAGGTGGGTTGTAGAATACTAGCATACACACTGATCTTTTTTTTTTCAATTGCTGACTGCCAGTTGCAGTGAGTTTTCATAATGAAATACAGTCAAGACGGAGCTTCACAGATGTTATGAAACAAAAAATTAAAGGGCACACGCCCATATAGGGACTGAGTATATACAATTACCTTTCCTGTTTCGCACTGCTGTTCCATCAGCTGAATTTGTCGTGTAGCTTCGATCCGTTTCGCCCGTTTTGGGACAACACGTTACTTTGCAAGTGTTCCATTTGATTTTGAAGATCTGGCATTTCGCTGGGCTGTAAAAGAAGAAAAAAAAAGACTACTTGATGCGCGATACATTGTCTTTATTTAAATTTAAATAGAACGTTCAAGCATCTTTCGCTTTTGATTCAACTGAGACACCTTCAAGAACTGAACGAGCGCATCTTATTCTTTTTTTATTAGCAAGGATGGTCACTATATTCTATTTCACCTTATGATGCACCGCAAGAAAGACTACAAGCGCGAGCTCCTTGCTCTAGGGCACAACTCGGCGCCACAAGCTCTCGTATTTGAGGGCAGTTGCCAACGCTATGAGCTCGCGCTTCTAGCCTTCGCTGCGGTACTACACAAGGTGAAACGGAGTATAGTAATAATTTGGGCAAGTTGATTGAGGACTGAGAAAAGCTAAAACAGCGCTAAGGTACAAGGGAAAAGTGGATGAAACAAGTGTCGATTATCAAGCGAATATTTGTGGAAAAGAGCAACTTTACCTAAACCACGGCAAATATTGGCGATGTGCTGGATGTTTTTCATGAAATGTTTAGTTGACAGTCAGTGCATGTCTTTTCTAGTTCTTCACCTTTGTTCTTTTTTATTTTTCGTTTACTTATAGTCTGCATTCAAAGATTGCAGGCACAGGAGAAGTTATATTTACTTCTGGTACGCGTGCTTGGAGAAATTACTTGAAATGATATCTCTGAGTTTCATCCAAGCCATCCGAGTGTATCGAGCACAGGCTAATAGAAATGCGACGAAGAAAACCATGAAAGTTCTTGATTCATAACTTTTATGCCTCTGATTATTTATTTATTTTCTCTTGACTCGTTTTACAATTTTTATCTACCTTTATTTTATTTTTTTCCTTTCGAGGATGGAAAATTGTCGGCTCGGCCAGGCTATTCGGCCTTCCTTGTTTTTAACAAATCAACCAGTCTTCCTCACTTTTTCTCCCAGTGACGTAAAGATATTTCAGCGGCGGCTATTTACAACATAGGCACAGTGTTCTAGAAGGGTTGTTGTGTTTTAGTGTTCTAGTAGCAAATGTGGCGCGCCCTCCATGAGGACTTCGAAGCGGATGGCGCTGTGTGGCGCTGGCGCAGTTTCCGCGAGCAGTAGCGCTGGCAAGATGGGGGCGTGAGCTACATGCTCGCGGCCCTATCTAGAGATGTTTTTACGAGAGCACACCATTTTATACACCATTTATCAGCTCTGCGGTCTTAAGACTTAACAAAAGAGTGTTTCAAATGCTTGGAAGATGTCATGCAGTGGCGATGTGTTTCTTTGTGTTCAACACGACACAAGTATGCGAGCTTGAAACATTACATGCCTCTGCCGCTAAAACAAAAATAAACTACAGGAGAATTCTCAGTCAGCTCAGCCTCCACTCGAATGTAGCTACAAAGATTCGGATAAGGTGCTAAGATTCAGAAATGGGCGTTATATGAGTTATGAGCGATGTCCGGAAATTTTCAATGAAAAATGGCCCGCTCCTAGAAGCTGACGCTCCTAGAAGCAGACAAAGACGCTGAAGATTCGGTGATGGGTAATTCTTTATTGTGGCGAGAAAAACACGGTTGGTATTTTCTTCAGTTTACTTCTGCCCGATAAATTAAAACAACGGATCCACCAATATCACTTCAGTGTGATGTACTTTACTGGCGGACTGGCATGCAAGTTGGGGAGAGAAATCCAAGCTATGCCTGGTTTCCTTAGCTGCTCTTCATATATGGTGAAGTTGCTTAACGTTTGTGTTTTTAAATTCTTCTTATTCTATTGACCGTAATCGTAACTCAAATGAAAACACTTCCTTCTTTTGCCATAGCAAGAAAACAACAACGAATTTCATTCCATGCTTTGATATAATTGTACCACACTAGGGTGGTTAATAAAAATCAAGATAATTTAAATCCTGATTTAAATCATTATTTAAATCGCAATAATCTAGTTATAAGGATTTAAGTCGCACCGTTTTGGCTTTAAGCAATTAAATCAAACACTTTTACCCAAAACATTACTGAAAATATATTTTTTTATTTTACCGTTCGCCTATCCGTGTGCTTTCCTTGGGTATTTATTTATATTTGAAGTAAATAATGATGAAGCAGGAAATGTTTATATCAGGCAGACATTTAAGACACACACACACACACACACGCACGCACACACACACACACGACACGCACACACACACAAACACACACACACACACACACACACACACACACACACACACACACACACAAACACATCTAGTGATAAAAAATGTCACTAATTTCTAGCTGAAGAGATTTAATTCAACGCTAGTTTTATTCAAATAAAAAATCTGATATATTTAATTAAAAATATCCCAATTTTTCTCTCCCTGACCAAAAATTACATTTGTTTCAATTTAGTAATGAATTGTGCTAAAAGCACGACCAAATAAATAAGGAGGAAAAGTTCCGACAATTTCGCTTTCCAACGGTTCTAGAAAATGGCTAAACACTACATAAAGATAATGCTGAGCCAAAAAAATGCCTGGCATGCACCATAAAAAAAAAAAACGCTTGAAACTTTTAACATGATGAGCTGCATCCGACTGTATGCAACATATAAAACCGAAAGAAGTGAGAAAAAAGGTTACGTAAAACAAACACCAAAAAATTCAAAAAATAAAATAAAAAAGGTATAGAGGACACCTAAGTATTTCTTATGAGTTGTGAATCCGAAAGCATGAATGTCGTTTTTCCGCTCCCTTAGTTCGTCCGTGGCGTACTGGCGTGAAGGGCCAGATTTCGCTACTGCCGAGGTTGCGGCCACCGAAAATGTAGATGCCGCAGGTGGCGCCATATCCCTCGGCGCCGAGAGGAGCAGGGCCGACTTGCTAGTAACAGCGACTCAGCTGAGTGCGGCGGCAAAGAAAGCACCGCCAAAGTGAGCGCAACGAGCTTGAGCGGGACTCTTGCCTTGTCTCAAGACGTTCGCTCGCCCTGGCTTTGCAGTGCTTTCTTTCACCGAGTACCGACCGCTGGTAGGCGCTAAACGCGCCAGCAACGACCAAAGGCCCCCCCCCCCCCTCCGACAACGCCTGACATGAGAGCGGCGGCCGAGCGCGCTCTCTCGGGAAGCGGCCGCCAGCCATGGCTATCTAGGAGCCGTTTCGCCGAGACCAATGAACC
>JAZHYW010017426.1:0-14035 GCA_037355805.1 Ixodes ricinus
GCATTTGCCGCTACCTTCTTGACTTGTAACCGACTATAGCCTCGAACCAGGAGTTGTTAGTTCGGCGCCGCCACGGAGGGCGCTGAGGTACGAGGTCCCTCCTCGGCGGCCACGGTGTCGGCGGCATAGCGTGCTCGCCTTTATCGCGGTGTGGTGATGTGGTGGTGGTGTGCGGCCAATGGCTGGCTTTATGTTTTGCTTTGGTGCCGTGTCGATAACACCTGCCACCATCGTGCACGAAGGTGAGCCTTAACCCGAATAAGAAGGAAGAGAACACAGATTTAAGGACTCTGGCGACTTGGCGGTGGCGTGGCGGTGGTGAGGTATAACAAGAACTGGTGAGCCAGGGAATGGCGGGACCACCGCTAAGAGAAACAACCGGAGCAATCGGTTTGGGAGGGACCCGATACTTGAGCGCCATCTATCCCCGTGCGAGTAAAGCGCTCGGCGCGCCGAACATAATGTGGTCGCCGCGTCGGCCAGGGAGTCATCACCTAAATGTTTCTTTCACCGCAATTGCGCTGGTTGAAATAGCCATTGGTCAAGCGCGCTGCCTCTCAACTGTGACCATACTGCGCTCACCCCTAAGCTGAGACTGCGGTGGGAGCTACGTGCCCGCCGGACCAATCAGCCGTCTCCCTTTAATCACCCGATCCGGTTTTCTGCGCATGGGTATGAACGGGAGCGTAATCACGTGGCGAAAGAGAGACATATTACTGGCCTGACGAAGACATAGCTTCCACCGCAGTCTCAGCTTAGGGGATGAACGGAGTATAGCGTTTGATATGATCAGCGAAAGGGCGAGTGTCGTTATATTGCCTGGAGCGCGTCTCCGACTGGTGTGTTTAACGTCTTATCCCGTCCATGCATCAGATGTGGTCCCGAAGTGACAACAAATGAAGTCAGGGTGCCATCCTGTCGGCTGCCGCGATCTTGGCGCTTGGTCCTAGAGACGCCGGCGCATGAGCGAACGCCAGTGCCACCGTCATCGCGCCGTCCCCCAACTTCTGGCCGCCGAAGCTTTCGTGGACATCGGAGAGCGACCCGCAGCATGGACAGGCGTCTCGCCACATCCGCTACTGTGACACACCGCCAGGATCGCAACCGGCGACCGTATGCCACTTATGCTGGTACGTCACCAGTCGGAACTGTTGCTGAACGCGAGCACACCAGTCGCAGAAACGTGCCTGACACCATAGTATACCGCTGCTAGCACTTCGCCCGCTCCCGGCGCCAAAGCCACCTGCGATAAAACCCGTTCCGTTCGTTTTCGGCAACACAACACTCACCCGGTACAACAGGCCCAGTACAGCCGGCGCCGGAAAAAGTGAAGAATATGTCACCGACAAGTTTTGTTGACGACAGTAGGCATACAAAGACGACGAGTGCCATGACGATGCACTTTTGGTGGTGCATGATTGGCTCTATCGGATCATCGGCTGCGGTCGGACGTGAAAGTACTATATACCTCCTACGAGCAGAGTAACGCAGTCCTTTGATCCGCGTGTGTGGCCGACAGTATGGCGGACAGAGCAGCTCGGCGCGAATCACGTGGTACTAACGGTTCCGGGAGGCGCCCGCCCTACCTGAGAACACATGAAAGTCGACTCAGAACTTTCTCAAGACGTCGAGCAGTGCGGACGCGTCTCCCTTGCGCTCCTGGATTTTCGGCGTTCCGCCGCGGAACCTGGGCCCTTGGGGGTGAGTCTTAACTCTTTTCGATCAGCGGACGACATAGCGAAGCCACGGAATCGTCGTTTTACACGAGAATTTCACAAGAAAAGCCTATTTCGGACGAAATTTCAAGTCGGGCGGCTAGGCCTAACGCTAGGCCTAACGCTCCGTCCCTCACGAGGCGCCATGGCGGTCGCAACTAGGGAGCAGCGGAACTTAGCCACGCTCATGAACTACATTAAGCGCGATGAAGAAAAGGAGAAGCAAACCAGCTCCCCGGAAACAGACGCGGCGAAAGAGAAGTCGCAATGGAAGACTGTGGGTGGAAAGAAGATCCGAGTCAAATTGTCGAGGAAGTTCCGGACCACCATAAAGGACGAGGACAGAGCATACGGAATCGTCATTCGTACGAAAGGACTGGATCTGAAGACTGTCGTCATCGGTGAAATCATGGCCGCGATCGCCACCGCGACTGGAGTATCGCCTCGAGACATGATCGGTACGGACCTCGTGACGAAGAACACCATGAACAACACGATCACCATCAGGACAAACGACAAGCAAAGGGCGCAGAAGTACCTGGGTATCACCACACTCAAGTACCAGGGAGCAGAAGTCGAAACCCAAGCGTACACGGCCAACCGAAAGGAGTCCGTAAGGATAGTGGTCTCCAAATGCCTCCCAATTTCTATCCCGTTCACGGACCAGGAGATCTACGATCAACTCAAACTGGAGAACCCCAAGATACCTATATCCGACGCGAAAAGGATGGGCCGGACCACCTCGATTCTCGTCACCCTCGACACCACGGAACTTCCTGGATTTATAGTATTCTACTGCTGTGCCAATAGGTACCACCTGTACCAAGAGAAAAGCAAGCGTGCACATCGTGCCGAGAGATGGGACACCGAGCAGACTCCTGCCCGTACGGACTCAGCCAAATTTGTCCCAACTGCGGCGAGGAGCACGACTTCCCCAGGAAAGTTCCAGGCATGCGCACGGAGTACTCGTGCACACCCAGATGCGTCATCTGCGGCGGCAGCCATTACACCGGAGGAAGGGAATGTAAGGACAGATACAAGCCTTTGCCCGAGCCGAGGTCTCCGAAGAAGAGCACTCCAGAACAAGATCGGGAGGCGGCGAAAATCGACATGGGAAAGAAGAATTTTCCAGAACTGAGTAACGTCACTACTGCGGGAGAAGACTCGGAAGAGGAGCTGAGCTACGCTCAAGCCCTCCGCAAGAAGAAAGGCGCAAGCAAGAAGAAGCAAGACTCCAATCCTAGAATTAAGGAGCTCGAAAAGAAATACGAAGACCTCGTACGCAAGCACGAGGAGAGTCTGCGAAAACAGGAAGAGCTCAGAAGACTTAACCAGCAACTTTTACGGGAGCTACAGAAGGAGAGGCACGGCTCAAACCCAGTGGTTACGGAACCGCCTAATGAACAGACGACAGTCCAAGAAGTGGAAATGGCACCGCCTCCGTCTCTGCCCAGTGTACGTCCACGCAAGCGCACAGACTCAGAGAGCACCGTCAACTCTGTACAGACAAGTGACGAAACCAAGACCAGCAGGCCCGAGAAGGTTAGAAGAACAGAGGAGCCTAATCAGAACGCCATCCTGGCGGGACTAGCTAGGCTTGAGGCTATGCTCAACGAAATGAAACGGAGAATGGATAACCACGACAAGGCATTCCAGAACGTATTCGAACGTCTCGAGCGACTCGAACAGCGTACCAATGGACAACAGTAATAACATCGTCGTGTGGCAGTGGAATAGCGGAGGACTTTGCGCCCGGATCAACTCGCTCAAGATGTTGATCATGGACACGGAAACTCCTCCGGACATTATAGCGGTACAAGAATCTGGAGACAAATGTAACCTGCCAGGGTACGCAAGATTCGATGCAGAAGTTCAGCCAACCGGAAAAACTATTCATACTTTCGTTAGACGAAATCTCCCAGTCAAGCAACACGAAGTAGACCTGGATGAATCGGTGAAAGCAATAGTCACGGAAATTATACCGAAGAAAAAGAAGCACAAAAGCTTATTCATCTGCAACGTTTACTCGAACCCCAAAGACACCACGAGCGCATGCGCCAAGGTCTTTGCGGAGACGAGCCGCGTAGCGGGTGAAAATCCGACACTGGTGCTGGGCGATTTCAATGCGCACAACACCATATGGGGCTACGACAGAGACACACCCAAGGGGAGGGAAATCGCCAACCAAGCCGAGTTGCACGAAGCTTTTCTCCTAAACGAAGTTGCGGACTACACCAGGATTGGAAACAGTGCTCAGAAAGACACGAACCCGGACCTCACGTTTGGTATCAACATCGATGACTACACGTGGCTGAACACGCGTGAAAATCTAGGCAGCGATCACTACGTCATCGAGACGAGGATCCCCCTGCCCGGATACAAGAGCGCAAAATTCCCAACGCAGAAATGCACGGACTGGGATAAGTTCAGGCGGAAGCGGAAAGACAGGCCGTTGCACACGATCGAAGAATGGTGCGCACAGCTAGTCGAAGATCACGAGTCTGTTACGACCGAAGTAGAAAATACCACCCAAGCCCGGACTATGGACAGTAGACTTCAGCATATGCTAGAAGCTTACCGCTCCATATACAGACGATGGAAGAACACCGGAAAGCGGTATCGTAAATTGAGGAAAAAAGCGGCCAAGCTCAGTAAGGAGATTGAAGAATACGCTCAGAAATTAAATCAACAACAGTGGCAGCAAATGTGTGACGAACTGCAGGGACGGCTTCACACCAAGAGTCCATGGACCCTATTCAGGCGCATGTTGGCGCCGGAAGATACCAAACTCGAGAAGCGCAAACTCCTAGCGAAACTCGTCAGAGACCTCAAGGATGAAGAAATCTACAACAAACTAAGGACGCAATACTTAGAATCTCCGCCCTCTACTACCGAGATTCCAATCTCAGCGGAATACGAAGGGGCCATAAACGACAAGTTGGACGCGCCCATCACCGAAAGCGAAGTCAGAAAGGCCATGGCTGGAGTCAAAACGACTTCCGCACCAGGCCAAGACAAGATTACAAATCGCATGCTACGAAACCTCGACGACAATTCCGTGGAGCGACTCACGGACTACTTTAACGAGCTATGGACCAGCGGAAACCTTCCGAGCAGTTTCCGACACGCCACAGTCTGCTTTATACCGAAACCGGGCAAGCCACTCATGTTGGAGAACTTGCGCCCGATTTCCCTCACATCTTGCGTGGGCAAGCTGCTGGAACGCATCATTCAAGTACGTGTTCAAGAGTATATGGAGGAGAACAACCTGTTTACGCACCAGATGTTTGGGTTTCGAAGACACCTGTCGACGCAGGACGTGTTTATACAGCTCAGAGAGGAAGAAGATAACAAGAAATGGACCGCCCTAGCAGCACTCGATCTGAAGAAAGCCTTTGATCGCATATCACACGCGGCTATACTCAGGCAAATCTCGGAGCTTGGACTAGGGAAGCGAACGTACAACTATGTTCGCTCGTTTCTATCAGACAGGACGGCAAACATTCAGCTAGAAGGAGACACGTCCGAAACCTTCCCAGTAAATGTTGGCAGCGGAACTCCTCAAGGAGCAGTAATATCTCCGCTCCTCTTCAACATCGCCATGCTGCCAATGTCGCGGAAACTTGAGCAAGTCGCGGGGCTGCAGCACGCAATCTACGCTGACGACATCACGATTTGGACAGCGCATCCCTCACCATACATGGGGAAAGTGATGAAAACCGGCGTAGAAATTGTCAAAGAAGAAGCTGCAAAGATGGGTCTGGAGCTTGCAACTGAAAAATCGGCGCTTCTAGTCAGACCACCGTCGCAGAGAGCTCTAAGAGAAGAGATGGAATTCTACCTCAAGCTGCAAAAGATCGACGTACCGAGAGCCGAAAAAGTTCGAATTCTCGGCATGACGGTAACCATCAAGAGGGAGCAGAGCAGTCTCATCGCTGACATCAAGAGAAACGCCGACAACGTTGCGAGACTCGTGAGAAGAGTATCACGAAAGAGCTACGGATTGAAGGAGAATGGAACATGCCGACTGGTCCAAGCCTTCGTCCTAAGCAGGATAATGTACGCGGCGCCGTACATGGACCTGACCGAGGCTTCGATCAAGCAACTCAACGGAATTGTAAGGAAAGCTTTCAAGATAGCACTGGGCATACCAGTATCTACGTCTACAGAAGCGATGGAACAACTAGGAATATACAACAGCTTCGAGGAAATGAGATCTGCACAGAAGCAGTCGCAAGTCCTACGGCTCTCTAGAACAGAAACGGGACGCAGGACTCTCCAGAGAATCAAGGAATGTGAACAACACGTCCTCAGAAGCAGAAATGCAATATCCCAAGAATGGAAAGATTCGGTACGAGTCCCGCCTCTACCGAAAAACATGGACACTGAGAGAAACAAGGACAGGAGAGAAGCCAGAGCCAAAGCGCTGGACAAGCTCCACGGCGACCAGGAACATGTTTACCACGCGGACGCAGGCCCGTGCCCAGGAACATGGAACAAGTACGTGATAGCAGTCTACAGCACCAACGACAAGACTACGGCCTCCATCTCTGCGGAAAATATTGATGAGGCAGAAGAAGTAGCCGTCGCCTTGGCCTTAACCATAGCTGCATCCAGAACCAAAGCAGCCACAATCACCTCAGACTCGAGAACGGCCATCTCGAACTTTGGAGATGGAAAGGTTGGCAAGGCAGCCTGCAAGATCCTTCAGAAGAAGACACCGCAGACAGGATCCAGATTCTCGTTAACCTGGGTGCCCGGACACTCTGGACACTCGGGGAACGAAGAGGCCCACGCACTCGTCACCCGTGCACAACAAATCCGGGCGACGAGCTGCCAGGCCACAACGGACGGAGATCACTGCTACGGGGCCTCGCCATACGACAGAGGCCCTCGAGCGTACAACGACATTCTAAGAAGTATCCGGATGCAGCGCAAGTCCATGGGCGCCCCTCATAAGCGGCTCTCGCGAACCCAAGAATCGACGTGGAGAAGACTTCAGCTACATAACACCATAACTCCCCGCATGCTGAGCAGATTCTGGCCGGATCTCTTCAGCGACAAGTGCGAGGAATGTGGTAGTGTAGAAGGTAGCTGGGCGCACACGTATTGGATGTGCCCGAGCAACCCGATACCAGCCACGCTCCAAAGCAGACCGGACCATCAAGACGAAGATCCTCCCTGGTGTGTGCTCCTGGCCGCAGAGGACTACGAGACACAGTTGGCAGTGATTCTAAGGACACTAGAAATAGAGCATCGGTTAAAGACCCGATTGTCGGAAAGAAGATCCCTCCCTATTCCCCTCCCTAACGAACCCTCGTTTTGGGCACAAGCCCATTTAATAAGGTTCAATAAAGTTGTTGACTGACTGACTGACTGAAGGCGGTCGACTCAATACGGCTGATTAAAAAAATAAACGCTCGAGTTCGCACTTTCTAAGACTACTACTCTGTCGTGAAGTTGGTAAAGCACTAGAACATATTATCAAAGTTTTCACATAATATTAGATGCGTTTGAGAAATTTTAAGAAAGCAATTCCCAAGGAAATGGCGTTTGAAGCAGACGATTTTTATACGCAGAGGAGATGGACTTTTTAGGCTGGTCGGAACAAATAGCGTGAACGGTTTGACTTTTTTTTTTTTTCGCGATTTCTGAGGCAGGGTGAGAGACCGTCCATGCACGCGATCGTCCTCCACTGCTCCGCGTCGTCTGCTGTATAATGCCACTCAAACGACTAAAAAAAAAAGAAGTTTTTGCTGATGCACTTTATTTTGGCGCAAATTATTGTTAAAATTTTCTTTTATTGTGTCGAAAATCTATTGTCGTCTGGTACGATCCCAAAATATTAAAGAAAAAACTATTTTCTCACGTACCCCATCCTTTTGTGACCGGAGTTGTGACCTCCGGGCGTTCGCCGCCGCTTGTCGCCGAGAGATGGTGCAGCCTAGATTAGCGCCGCTCTGCTCCGAAGGGTCTATATAGTGTTCTAGTCGGACTCACAGTTAAACGGAATACACCAATTTGCGATACGCCGACGTTAGGTTTGGCGACGCCTCTACTCTGGCACCCCGACAGCAGGCGATTGTGCGCCCACGTGTTGCGTTGACTAAGCAACGTGTCTGGAGACGGCCATCCTCACCGTGCTTCGCACATACGCTCTTCTTGCAGAACTCGTAGTCGGGGCTGTCGTGCCTCAATGTCTGGGCTGAAACAAGGACGTACATGGGCTGCGCACACGGGGACGGGGTCAGACTCATCGTGAAAAAAATAGTATACGCGTTGCCGGGAGCTCAAAGTCTACCTGCGCTTAATATTGATATGCCAACGTTACAAACATCAGCTTTGTTTTCATTAAAATGTTTCGAAGCGGTTTTTGCTGACAGAATATGCGTTTATTTTTATTTTTTTAAAGGAAAAAGCCGCTTACAACTTTCTGTAACGTCGAATTAGAGCGCGGCTGTTGAGGAGGAGGGGAAGGCACAGGGGCGGGGTCACGTCACCTCGGGGGGGGGGGGGGGTCACGCGACCTGGGGGCACGCGACCCTGGGGTCACGTGACCTCGGGTGGGGAGGTCACGTAAGTTGGGGGCTACACGTGACCTCAAGAGGGTCCCGTGACCTTAGGGTTACGCCGACGCCGCCTCGGCCGGAAACGGGCGCCTAAGAGCTGCGCTCTGGAACCGCCATTTATCTATATGTATTCGCAGGCTATACGTAGGCTGCCAATTTCGCATTTAAAGTAAAAAAAAATATCGCCTCTAAGCTTGAATGACATAACTCCTAGTTCCGACATCTATAGTCACGGACAGTTTAAAAAAGCGCAGGGCGTGCTGAACCTATGAGCATCTTATTATCGCTTCGCAACCGTCGCAGATTGAGCCATTGGATCGATAGGAGTGCAGAAGAAGGAATTACACACAACACAATTACTTACACAGTGGCGATAGTTCTGACTAAAATCACCGGATCCTGGGTTTAATGGTTTTGTGATTCATGGTTCGTGGTGCATCAGCAAAAAGCCATAGCTGCGCAGTCACATGTTATAGCTCAAAGTTTAAACTCTATTCAGCGCTGAATATTTTCCTTTTTTCAGTGGGGATTGTAGCGAAACGTTGAGCGCCATTGCCTTTCCTGCCTGCAAACCCTACACAAACGAATACCAACATATACAGACGACAAAACCTCGAAAGGGGATTCGCTGATCTGTCTCGAGTCGCAATAGCAATCGCCATTTCGGTCCATTCAAATCTTCGAAAGGGTTGTTGTGAACCAGTCGCGGCTAAAATCGCTCTGGAAGCGTCATCGCACTGTAAGTGTTCCTCGCCGATATAAGCGCCTTTGGCACTATGAATGTAACCAACCGATCAACCACTAGTTTCGAGTCATGCCTTTGGCTTGTGCAAGGCTCCTGACGACTGTCGAACGTATGACCGATTGCCTACCACGCAGGTTCCGCTGGACAACCTGTCATGTTACGCTGGATGAAGTTTCGTCTTTTCGTCCACTTTTCCCTGAACATCTATCTCGATTGACAACTGTTTTACGAATGCTTTCGAAACGCTTCGGCCTTCAACTCAACTCTAAAAAAGTGTATTTTTGGTGCACGAGAAATCGAAATTCTTGGACATGTTGTCAGCCGTCACGGAATATCACCAGACCTAGAGAAACCCCGCGCTGTTGCCGATTTTCCACGCCCCGCAGAAGTTAAGGCGCTGCGTTCATTCATTGGGCTCTGTTCATATTTCCGACAATTTATTCGCGGATTTGCTGCCATGTCTGCTCCTTTAAACTCTCTCCTCAAGAAAGATTGACCTTCTGCATGATCTCAAGATCAAGAGGATGCATTCGCGGCCCGAAAACCGCACTAACCACCAAGCCAGTCTTGGCGCATTTTAGACCTGCTCTTGATATCGAAATTCACACCGATGCTGGGCGGTTGTAGACTTGGTGCTGTATTGATGCGGAAGCACATTTTTCGAGAACATGTTGTCGCATATGCGAGCGAATGTTGCTCAAGGCAGAGATGAATTACTTAACCACTGAAAATGATGCGTTGCCGTCATTTAGGGAATCAGACAAATTTAGACCCGATATATTTGGGCGTCCGTTCAAAGCATAGTTACTAACCACCCGGTTCACCCTGTAAGCTGAGACTAGATGTTCGGCCTGTCAACGCAAGCTTGCTGGCTTCCGCAGCGCGCTGGTAGCG
The DNA here is from genome assembly GCA_037355805.1 of Ixodes ricinus. NCBI lineage: Eukaryota > Metazoa > Arthropoda > Arachnida > Ixodida > Ixodidae > Ixodes > Ixodes ricinus. The sequence goes on from JAZHYW010017426.1 coordinate 9,924, forward strand.
CGTGCCTGCGCGTTCACACTTGTCTTAGCAAGGGCAGAAAGCTCGCGCTGACGGAAGAGCATCTGCAAGTTTCAGCTTAAGGGTGAAGCAGAGGGTGTTTTCACATGACGTCATATCGCCATTTTGTTGTTACATGTCAACGCGATTGACACATAAGTTTCTACGAACTACGTATTTGACGGTGTGCTAATGAATACTTGGAATGCTCGCTGTGCACGCGCCGAACTGCTCATCACTACAAAATGGTGCCAGTCTGACGTCTGTGAAAACACCCTATAGACGCTTTCAGGCATGCATGTGCATGGGCGCCGCCCTAACCGACCTTCAGATTTTGTTTCATCTTATTCCGTTCGCTTTGCTTCATTATTGACACGGCGGGACAGGTTATTGCCACTTTAGTATTTACTAAGAGCAGTTTAGAATAGCGAACACTGAACCTCTACGTACCCAAAGAATAGTGTCGTCGCCACTCCGCATGCGCCGAACGCTGATCTCGTTCCGCGCTTTGCGTGCACTATTTTAGCGCACGCTATTTTTTAGAAATTGCGTGCGTACGCTAAGAGTCTTTGCGCTTCTCCAAGGAGGATTCGTGATCAAAGCTGGCTAAAGCCAAGACGAGCACAGGTAAGAAAATGGCTGCTCCCAGGACCTGCCGCAGGCAGCCACTTTGGTGGCGTCGTGAGAGCGACGTCGACTGGCATCCTGTACGACTGCGATTTTCAGTGGGACGACATTGCACTCGGTTTGGGAAGTAAGGTGGCCAAACTCCGCCACAAACTTGGTGCCGTGACACGCGCAATATTCTCGGCGGGGTATGGTGTGGAATCGTCAGTACACGCTACTCTCGCTGACGCGACGCAAGCGGACGAGACCGGTCGGACGCTCGCGTCGCATTTTCATGTTTAAACAAATCTAAAATATTATCCAGACGAAAAAAATGTTTTTTTTTCTCAAATTTTATTATTTCGTGTGGGGAAATGGAAATTGTGACTGCATCTTGGATGGTGTTGGGGGCGCGAGATGCTTAAGCCTTTGCGTCGCGGCTGAGAAACGTTATTAGGGAGTTTTCGTAGATCGTTTTCATCCGTCGCAAAGTTCTCCACAACCGCTACGATACCGGAACTCTACAGTCAGGCCACCGGCGCGCAGGCGCAGTGGCTTCTTCGTTGGGAGGACTTAGCGGAGGGGGAAGCGCGGTCCGAAAACCCCACATTATAAAACTTTCTTGCGTTCCTCACGCTAACGCAAGCGCTCAATTTAGTAGCGACTGTCCGCTAAAATAATGCGTACGTTATTCTAGAACTCTCTGCTGATGTTCATCTCCGAGCACAGGCCTCTGTGGAAGCTCGTCAACGCCCGCTTCAGTGGATCGGCATCTCGGTAAGATAAGCGGCAATCGCGGCTCAGTCGTGGCGCCTGTTTAAAGCGTCTATTTAAGCCTGCGCAAAAATGCCTTCGCGTGCAAGGCGTACTTTTGGCGGTGGAAACTCGGCCATTCGAGACCGAACTGCTTAGCTGCCCGTTGAGCTGTCCGATTTTACCGAGGAAACCTTCCGGTGGTGGTGACTGTGAACATGTTCCTCTAGCTCCTCCAGAATACCTTCCTGCAGACGCATGCAGCTTTTCTCGGAACAAGAATGAAACGAGATTGCATCGCTTCCCCTTTCAGCTGGTTACCCTGTGCAGCGACGATGTAAGGCTGATTAATTCATTGCTCTGGAGAGCTAAGGCGCTTTCAAATAACGACCCCATCGTAATCTTTTGCTTCAGAATCACATTAAGCAAGGGCGGGGGTTCCGCTAAGTTGTTCAGTACACTGAAAGCTGTTTGACTTGCAGAAAACCTTGCCCTTTAGCAGAACGGCTTTCTTGGATTCATTGGATGCTGCGTAATAGCGTGTATCACGACCTGTATTTGCTTAAATGTCCAAAGTTAGAACTACCGCGACTTTGACTCCTTTTATTACGCTGTCCAGAAAAGCCAGACGGAGTTTAGATTCAGCAGTGCAGAGCATCCGACAGTCCCGAAAACGCGAATAGAGGTGCTCACCCCTGTTGTACATCATAGGCAAAGTAGCAAGTAGGTGGTGGTAGCGCAGAACAGAATGACAGTCACCCTATATGATACCACAGAGTATTTGTTCCATCAGGTGAGCGCTCGTCCGTGAGCGTCCGACATTGTCATTCTGGAAAGAAACAAAAAGAGAACAAAAATGTAATGCAAGATTGATTTTTAACGACATCGCCATAAGGATAAGGCCCGTACGTCCTGTTATTTATTACTAATTCCCGAGGTGCACCACAAGTGCGACACTTCTGATACAATGGCGGCGCATGACTACGCAGCAGACTCAGCCCCTTTACTCAAAAAATGTGATGAACCACAAGTTTTGATTTGATTTATTTATTTGCACAGATCAGGCTTGTACACGGCAGCGTGCAAGGTGAAGCAGAGAGCTTAAACCTTACGTGTTGCGCCTCCTAGCCTGCTGCCGTTACTCGACCTATAGATGTAAAAAATTACTATTATTATTTACCTTCGTAAAGAAGTCATTGATCGCTTTGATCGGGACATTACAGGTTACTGCCACGTTACTTTACCCGCTTGTTAGAAACAACTGTACCGAAAGTTTGATGTTTTCAAAAGTAGAATGGCGAACACATACAGAATAATTGAAGTATGCCGTCTGCAACATTTGAATCACTGCATAATGATTCAATTTGATCTTGTATTGATTGGGAACAAGGGACGTCTCAGAAAACTCATCAGGATTATAAAGCTCATTATATTTGCGTGCGATAGGATACTGTCTGATGAAAATCATCACATATATGGATATCTGCTAAAAATACAGCAAAATAAGCATATCTGTCTAGAATTTGTTATCGAGCAGCGTCGAACCCTATTTTTGATTTTACGATTGGCGTGTATAAGAAGCAATTAAAGTGACTTTGCATGATCGATTGGAGACCAAAAACTCTTGTTCCAGGTTTTCACTATAGGTGGGTGTTTCGTACCTGCTTGTAATCATCACACCGAGAAAAAACTCTGCTGATTCTTCCATTTTGAGTAAGACCCAAATAGCGAAGAAGTTGGATAAAAACATCAGGAAAGCTACTATCTGTTACAGAACAGTTCGCATCGACGTTCTGCTGAAGCAACTTCTGTGCCGTCGAATCCCCTTGAAACGTATGCTGGCTCTACCTGCGACGCTGATACACTTCACGTCGTCATTGTACCTGATGCAGCTTCATGGTGTTTTCACCCCTCTGAAATACTGCGGAAGCCTCCATGGACGAGCGATCACGCGGTCGGGCACCTCGAACGTCGGTCGAATTTGTGCATGGCACTCTTCGCTTCCAAAATCACCCAGAAAGTTGACTTCAAGAATCAGAAGTTTGCGTACGCTCCTCACCAGCTTAATTTAAAGGGGCGGTGCAATGATTTTCGTCACTTTGGCCAATTCTGAAGAATGAATCTGTGTCACCTATGAAAACGAAAAAGAAAAAACCGTATTTCCATGCGCGCACTAGTTTTCATTATAATAAATAAATCCAAGGTTAAAGTGCTTGTTAACTCCCACATCGTCTTTCGGGTGACGTACTTGGGGACCACCTGGTTTCCCGTTAGGTTCTCTCCTCGAGAGACCCCAGCCGCTTCCTCTGAGATTGTCGACTTTTCAAGGATTGGCATCGTCGAAGGTCGCCGAGCGATCGACACAAAAGACGGTTCGTTTGGGGGCTGACAGCGAGTATAGACCTTTTCGTGTACTCTCGTCTCCATTGTCCCACCTAAGAGGCATATCCAGTATGGGCGACAAAAAATTACTAAAATGCTTCAACCTGTAACTAATTAAAAAAATAAGTGGGAGGCAAAACAATAATGTGGGACGGTTGCACTTATAGCCTAAGTGTCTTCTTCTACTGGCGTGGCGACGGCAAGAACAATGTTTTCGCCCATACCGGAAGTGACGACAATTCAAGATGGCGGCCCCCTTGAAGAAAGGTCTATACGCTTGGAGCGAAGAGGTTTTGTTGACTTCTGCGTGTCCTCCAGAGGCGTGTCACCTTGTGTTCTCCAACCGCCACACGCGGGTGCAGGTCAATAAATAA